>SCDT01000415.1:369-37994 GCA_004143765.1 Drosophila melanica
GTTGACACCATTCACATTTAAAACTTTATTTGTGTAAGTTTATTCTTATTTGATGGTTTCTGTATTTATTTATTTCATATTGAACTACGAGTTTAATTTTTGGAATGTCATAAAATCGCCTTATTCACTATTACGAGTACGCATATATGCCATTAAAATTGCATACATTTTAAAATAATTGCTCAAAAATTATAATAAATACGCATTTGTATATAAATATATAAAAAATAGAAAAATTATTTGAAATATACACAATCAATACTCTAAAAATAAAAACAAAATGTGCATTGCATTGTTGATTGATATTATCAGTAGACATTAATTTAAAGCACTAACTGTGATGCTTTCTTTCTAGATCCCGATCCAGATCCGGATCCAGATTCAGATCTGTTATAACAAATAATACTAATATGAAAATCAGCGTACTAAGACTACACATCCAAAGGAGTTTTTAACACAAATATTTAGCATCCATAGTCATTGAGTTGCTTCTCAGCTGCCATTTGCCGTTGTCCCTCTGCCTGTCCCTGTTCCTGCTCAGGCTGCTTGACTAGAGTTATTGCCGCTTCCCGAACTGTTCAGACCTCCACAGCAGCTACTCTGCGCTGCTTTGGCACTCAAGCTACCCAGTCCAATGGAACCGCTTCCATCGGACTGACGCTGTGCAGCCGCAGCTGCGGCACTGCTGCCGTCCTTGCTGCGGGCTTGGCCGATGAGTTCAGCGGCGATTTCATAGAACAGGCGTTCCACGTTCTCCGCCTCCTTGGCGGATGTTTCCAGGAAGTACATGTCGTGTTGTTTGGCAAACTCCTCGCCTATTTGGGTGGGAATTTCACGATCGTCGCGATCTGTTTTGTTGCCAACCAGTATTTTAAGCACCTTTGAGTTGGCATACTCCTGGATTTCTCTCAACCAGTCGGGCAAGCAGTCAAATGTGGGCTGGCAGCTGATATCATAGACCAGGATCAGCGCGTGCGCCGATCTGTAGTAACTTTGTGTGATGGAACGAAAACGTTCCTGCCCGGCCGTGTCCCAAATTTGTAGCTTGATCTTCTCACCCTCCACCTCAACGGTTTTAATCATGAAGTCGACGCCAATAGTAGCGCCCTGGCCGGGTGGAAAGAGGCCTTGGGTGAACCGTCGCACCAGACATGTCTTGCCAACGCCCGCATTGCCCACAAGCACGATTTTAAATAGGAATTTGTAGTCCTCCATCTGAAGTCAAATTTAGCGTGCGTTTCCACGAGGTGCTTTCTGCCTTTAAATATAAAGTTATAATATATTAGTATACACAAGTATATCTAATTTAGACACACCTTAGTCAGCCACGCGTAACGCGTGTGTATGTGTGTATGTAAGCGTAAGAGTCCGTAATGGGGGATGGTTAAAATGTTGGTTGGCTTTAAGTTATAGTTGGAGTTTCACCCGCAGTGCAGCTTACGCCACTTTCAATTTACGCAACTGCCTCTCACCTGTAGCTGTAGCTGTGGCGCTTCGCACACGCAACCTACGTACGCGGTCTAACGGTCGCCGTCGTTTCCAAGGCTGCTGCAGCTCTTCTGCTCGTGTTATTGACTTGGAAGCTGATGACTCAACAATTACAACTGCCAGCAGGCTATGTTGATATTAATTTCGGGTTTTGCACTGCGTAGCGCCATTCAATTAAGTTGGCACCGAGTTAAAACAGGTTACGGTTATTTAAAAACGTCAATTCTCGAGGCGCTAAATGCATGCAACGACATTTATTTTGCAAAGCCAAAATTTCGCTGCGTATATGTAAATAAAAACAAATCGATTATTGTAGCAATGATCTGGCAACACCATCAGAATAGGGTTGTCGAAAAGTACTACAAATATTTATCTAATTTCACGAAATTATATTGAAATTAATCTAATTCTTAACTAAACTATTTTCATGATCGGCACTAATTATGTTTTAATTATGGACCATATTAATCTGGTCGGTATTCAATCTGTATATCTAAGTTCAGTAGAAGTATCGATAGCGCTAGAGAATATCGATGTTCACACATTATCAACCCTGCAGCAACACAACATAGCCAGCCACGCTGTGGAAAAAATATATAAATTTGGAAAAAATTGTATTTCAGATACATAATAATTGAAAAGCAAGTTCGTAAGTGAATCTTCGAGTTGCGCTGTGCCTACCACCAACATTTTTGGTTTCTTCAAACGTGTTAGACAACGACTTGGGGCGTTTTTTCCCGTCCAAAAAATTCAACATGGCCGAAGACTTTGATGTCGAAGCAATGCTGGAGGCGCCGTATCAGAAAAACGTAAGTGCATCAATTTGTGGCGAATGCTAAACATAACGCATAGTTTAAGCAACGGTTTGTACAACTATGTTATCCCTTCAACAACGGTATATCATATGAATGTTTGTATACTTCTTTTCTAAATAGACACCTACAAGCGCGCCGTACGTGCACGTATATTTGTATCTAAGTCATCCACACACACATACATGCGCAACGTACGTTGAACACCTTTGTAGGTATGATTATGCGCGTATGTGTGCATATTTGTGTTGGTGTGGGAGTGTGCGTGGATGTGTGTGTGTTGCATTGGCTGTCTTTAATCGATTTTTAACCTAAATTGGAATACAATCGAATATCGACAAGCATAGGGGGGAATCGCATCAAACTGTTAAATTCGGTCGGTGGTTATCGCATCATCGGTAATTTTATATTTATTATACTTGACAGAATTTTACCTCTAATTAAACACATACGTGCTTTTGTGTGTGGGTGTGTGTGACTTGTCTGTTTAAGTGGTGGACTGCACGTTGTACGTAAAGTCAAACGGAATGAAATAAGGTACCTTCAATTGTGTACGGAATTTAGGAAACTGTCCTCGAGTTGTTTATTTTCCTTTTTTTCAAGAATATAACAATACGCAAATCATTAAGGAACGTTCAGAAGCAGTATTGTTTTATGTAAATATAAAATGATCAGAGTGAAAGCTGATTGTCTTTTGTATTTATTTGAGATGTTTACACATATAAACATTTTTATTTGATAGTGGTGAAATGTATATATATGTAAATATATATGTTTTATATATGTTGAATTAAAAAAGCAGTCGTCTTCAATAGATCTACAATAATACAGACTATATTTTTCATATATTGTAAAATATCCAAAACAAGAAGACATTTTCAGTTAATATTTTTTATTTATACCAATAAATTTCTTAAATTTTCGTCTAAAAGTTTTTCAAATGTGTATATTTGGAATTTACACCTGAGTGGTCGCCCTTCTTTCTGTCTATCTTTCTGAAAAAAAAAACCCAAAACGTGTGCAAGTTAAAAAATAATCACTACCAAAAACGAAAATAACTAAAACAAAAAGCGAGAATAATTCTTAAGGGTGAAATGTCTTTGCAGAAATCGTATAAGCTCAATATTGTTGCTAGTGATTGTTTTGGTCATGCTAAACACAAAAAGCTGGAGACCATTTGGTAAGTTTTGAATGTGCCAGAAACTGCGAAAAAAGAAAATAAAAACCAAAACATATCTAGGCATTTGTTTTCTGTATGATTTGTTTCTGTTTTTTTTTATATGAATTTGTTTTTAACTGCTTAAAATCAATGAAAACTGAACGTGCACTAAATTTCAGATAAACTCTACCTATTGTCTGGGGCAGCAGGCAGCACTACTACTACTCTCACTCACAGACAGACAAGAATGAAAGAAAGTATCACAAGTCCACTTCACTGCTCTTTCAGGAGTCGAGTCTGAAATGCCCAAAATAATATAACAATCATATAAATCACTGAAAAAAGAAAAAAAAAACCAAAATCAAAAGCCTATAAATTCAAAAAAGTAATAAGCAAACTTAAATTATTTCACTACACATATCTTAACTTATATCTATGTATATATATATATGTCCATATATAGACGATAGCGCCTGAGATGTGGTGGCCAGAGTCTTTAGTCAAATAAGTGCCAAAGCCAAAGCCAAATCAACCAGCCAACAAACCAACCCAACCACTAGCCAGCGCTAATACCCAAATATCGAATCGAATTTGCATATGTGTGGAGACATTTCGCCGTGATCTACTAAATATGTGTGTGTTACTACCTACTTATCGGTATAGGATTATACTTGACATGTGTATATCATAGGTATATCCGTGTCCACCATTGAAGACGACGAGCTCAAGCTGTCATCTGTACGATGTGTTTATTTTTAATCGCATATGTATTACTTTTACTACTGCTCTATTGCTAAAAATTGGCAATGATCTGTAAAATGATCATTGTTGACTTAAGCATTTCTATTTTATGTACTTGCAGATACCAAAAATTTAACTAATTTACTTTGATTTGCTTTCTCTTATTCAAAAAAAAAAACAAAACAAATGAAACCTCAAAAAAAAAATTGTAAAATGAATACAACAACAACAACAACGTAACGTGGGATCAACAACGAACCAAACGTTATGTGTGTTTGTGTCTATCTCCCTCACAAAACATGAACAAATGAAAATATCCAATTCTATGTATGTACATTATTGCTTGCGACTTCCACCTCCCATGTCCATCCAACCAACCAAATACCAAACCAAAACCCTATCTGTAGAACGTCAGTGCGGGCAGCGCTGGACGTGGACGCGGACGCAGCAGCGGCAGCGAGAGTGCCGGCCACGAGGAAAATGATGAGGATGATCGCTACGCTGAAAACGGAACTCGCTCCTCAAATGGCCATAAAAAGCGCAGTCACCGGTCACGGTAAGTCCAGATGCCACTTTCAGAAATAACCATCTAATCTTTAAACCGATTATAGCAGTCGCAGTGGATCGCGGCACAGACGTTCCAAGGATCGGGAGCGTGAAAAGGACCGCGGCACTGATCGGAGTAGCTATCGCGACAAGGATAGAGACAGAGATCGTGAACGTGAACAGCGCGATCATCGCTATCGCGATGGCAAACGCAGCAGTCGCACACGCGATGAACGTCCCAGTGATGACAGACGGGGCGGCGGTGGTGGCCGCACTGATCGTGATCGTGATCGTCGTTCTCGCGATCGCCGAGGCAGCAGCAAAACAGTGCAACGCGACGGAGAACGCAAGCGGAGTCGCTCTCGCGACAGGCGTCGGCGCAGTCGCTCCCGTGATCAGCAACGCAAACGCATGAGTCCCATTCGGGAACGTCGGCGAAGCAACTCGCGCACCAGAGACTCAAAGTAAGTTGGCTCTAAATGTGTTAATTGACAAATTCCTCGTATACTTATATGTCTCAATTCGTATTTTAGCAGTCGTCGTCGTACCAGCTACTCACCACGACCATACGGCGGACGCGGACGTGGTGGCGGCAGATCACCACCTAATGGCGTCGGGGATCGCACACCGCCCACCGAGCTCAGTCCTGAGGAGCGCGATGCGCGCACCGTTTTCTGCATTCAGCTGTCACAACGAGTGCGTGCCCGCGATCTGGAGGAGTTCTTTTCCAGCGTGGGCAAGGTGCGCGATGTGCGCCTTATTACTTGCAACAAGACTAAACGCTTTAAGGGCATTGCGTACATTGAGTTCGAGGATCCCGAGTCAGTAGCCCTAGCCCTGGGATTGTCGGGCCAGCGGCTGCTGGGCGTCCCCATAATGGTACAGCACACGCAAGCCGAAAAGAATCGACTGCAAAATGCGCCACCCCCGTTCCAGCCCAAAGCCCACACAGGACCTATGCGACTTTATGTTGGATCGCTGCACTTTAACATTACTGAGGATATGTTGCGTGGCATTTTCGAGCCCTTTGGCAAAATTGATGTTATTCAACTGATTATGGACACTGAGACGGGTCGTTCCAAGGGATACGGGTTTATAACGGTATAAGTTCACACCTTCTGTTCCTTTTGAACAATTTTAATAAATGGATTCTTATTTTTTTTACAGTATCACAATGCTGACGATGCCAAAAAGGCTTTGGAACAACTAAATGGATTTGAACTGGCTGGCCGTCCTATGAAAGTAGGCAACGTAACTGAGCGGCTGGACATGAATACCAGTTCATTAGACACTGATGAAATGGATCGCAGCGGCATTGATCTCGGCGCCACGGGTCGGCTGCAGCTCATGTTTAAGCTGGCTGAGGGTGCCGGACTGGCCGTGCCACAAGCAGCAGCCAATGCGCTGCTAGCCACAGCTCCCCAGCCGGCGCCGGTGCAACAGCAACAGCAGACGCCATCCATAGCCACGCAGTGCTTTATACTGTCCAACATGTTCGATCCGCGCACTGAGACAAACCCCACGTGGGACACGGAGGTGCGCGACGATGTGCTGGAGGAATGTACTAAGCATGGCGGTGTGCTACACATACATGTGGACACCGTTTCGCCGACAGGCACTGTTTATGTCAAGTGTCCCAGTACAACCACCGCGGTGCTGGCGGTGAATTCACTGCACGGACGCTGGTTTGCCGGTCGCGTTATTACTGCGGCTTACGTGCCCCTCATCAACTATCATTCTATGTTTCCGGATTCTATCAACGCAGTCGATTTGATTGCATCGACACGCAAAAATGCTGACGATTGATGGGGAAACGATAGTTTGCAGGAGCAGAAGCAACTATCTAATATATTGTTATTATTCGTTAAACAAAACTTTTGTCATAATTTTAAAATTTTTTGAAAGACTCCGAATTTGTGTAATGGTCCGAAAACTGAAGAAAAAGGGGCACTTTAAAATACAATTACATTATATATATATAAATATATATAGATGTATATATATAATTAACAATTTAATTAGGCATTCCTAATACGCCAAAATATGATTTGGCTTTTGATTCAAACCTATTTGCGAAAAACTTGCTTTTCAATATTATTTTACCTTCAAAGCATATTTTAGACAGCGCTACATACATAAAATAAAATGCTATGTAACAAAAGGAACATATTTTGTAGACAAGAATATAAAATAGAAATAAAAATCTGATTCGACATTTTGTGCTTCAAATTAAAGATAATTTTATTATTTGAGGCTTCGCGTCACAGGCACGAAATACACCATTAAAATAGGAGTAAATATTAATGGAAATGTTTGCATGTTATTGGTTTAGGACATGTGTAAATTTTCGATACTAAATTTAAAAATGTGTAAAGCACGCAAATAACTATCGAAATAGAATACTAAGAAGCGATGAATCGATGTTTCAAGAATCATCGATAAGAAGACCGACGCTATCAGCTGTAATCGTGTATTTTCCCATCCCTAGTGTGCGCAAGATATTGGCTGCAGCTGCAGAAAAAAGTCGAATTTCTTGGGCGAGCGTTTATTTTATTTAGTTTAAACCCGATGTGACTACGCGCACATAAACACCTAGTGAAAATTTTATAAACCAAACTAATTACAGTATTTTTTTTCAACAATTGACGCGCGCGTTTGCCGAGAGAAGGGGCATGTGGTTTTCGTTTCGATTTTAGTGTGAAAGCAGCCACAACACATCGAAAAAAATGGCAAACACATGCACAACTACAACAAATGTAGGTACCATCCAGCACAACAAAACCAACAACATATAACTGCAAATGAAAATTCAATAATTCGTGCATTGTGTGAGCTAATTTAAGGTTACATTTTCAAAACAAACGAGCTGAATAATATTATGAAATTTGCGAGTAACACGCTGATGAATGAGTGCGCGAGTGCTGAGTAAATGATGACCGTGTTTTATAATCACGCACAAGCAGTGGGCGCGCTCCTCGACCAAACACAAACACACACACGCACAATATTAAAACACACACACACACAAAGGCACAGGCATAATAAATTCCTGCGCCCACGCAGCCCATTTTTGACCTCCCCTACGGAGCATCAGCAGCATCCCCCCCTGGCAAGCCTCTGGCCAGCTGATTCACGATTATGCGGAACACTTGAAATAAATCTGTTTGACAATTTACAACGGTGTCGTCTAATGACCCTGCCCCACTGATGGCGGCGCTGTCGTCGACGCTGCTTATATAAGTGTACGGTAAATGTTTGTGTGAGTGCGTGTGCCAAAAAATTGAGTACAGCGTGAAAACAGCCAGAACGAAGCCAGAAAAAGACCACAACAGCCAATGGCACAACAATCAAAGAACCACAATCTGACGCCAACATAGAGAAACGAAACTTTAACAAATTTGTTTTTTTGGCAAGCGTCGCCATCGCTTTAGCTCTTGCCGCGCGCTTCTCTATTTTCCAAATTTATTTTAGAGCATTATGCCATCCGCGTTCAGTATCGCTCGCAGCAGGGGCTGCCAACGCGCGCTTAACAGTGAACAGTGAACGGTCAGTGGACAGTGTGAAACGTAACCGCGCTAGAAAATTCAATGAAAAATGTTTTCATCACACACACACACACACACACATACATATTCAACGAGACGCGCGAGAATAAACGCTTCGCAACAACAACAACCAATAGAAATTAGCTGTTTGCTCAATTCGTTTTTTTTTGCTGACACCGCCGGCTTCCATTCACATTTGCTAATTTGCTGATGTTGTTGTTGTTGTTGATATTTGTCTATATGCAAAATTGTGCTCTTTGATTACGCAATGCAGCTGCCGCTGTCGCTGCTGCAGTGGCTTCGATAGCGAAAAGCAATCGCCAATTCGTGCGCTGTTATCGCAATTATCGCGAAACCTTTGCGCTGGATCAAACGTCGACGGTCAGGGAATATCTCAGCTCTTGCTCTTGCTCGTGTTGTTTTTATTGGTGGTGGGCTTTCTCGCTGTCGGCATCGGCGTCGACGTCGCCGTCACCGTCACATGCTTTCATTTTGCGGCCTTTGTGCGTCAGCGCCAGCGACTTGCCTTGAAAAATATTCAGAGGGATTGCTGCATTTCCACGCAATTGTGCTCTCTTAATACGGGAATGACTCTGGGACTTCAATTTATCGGTTGTTTGCATTTGCTGTTTAGTGCTTAATTACATGTTGTTGCCTCCCACCTCGCCTCTTTGAGTGCTTTTATCGCTTTGCTGCGAGTTGCGATCTTTGCCGCGATACGTTTACGCCGCGTTTGGCACGTAGCCTTCTGTCTGTCTGCGATGTTGGCCATCTCTTTGATGCCGCTCTTCATATTTTGTTGCAGCCACAACAACAATTACCAAACCAACCACACAATTGAGCTCAAGTTCTCTTTGAGTTCGCCTAACTCCGCAATGCCATTCAAGCAATTTGCCAAGCGAGCTCATAAAAATCAGTTAACGCTTGCGCGACGCGGTGAACAGATTGCTTCTGTTTATGGTAATGGTAAAGTTAGTCGTGTTAAAAAGAAACTGTTTAAGATAGTTCCAAACTATCAAGATAACTATTTTACAAAGTATCATTTGTGAAAGGACTTTAAAACAAGAAACTTAGTTTCGATCTTCGCTTTAAAAGCTATATACTTATATTATTTATAATAATTATCAAATGTAAATGATATAAACACAATCGAATGGTGAGCAAATAATTGATAACATTATAAAATTTGTCTACAGAATAACATTAAAGAATGCCAGCTGAATGTGATCAAACTATTTGTAACGAACCCTTCTGTCCCCGTGTTGAGAATGTGTTGGTAAAAGTTGCGAATTTAGCTTGTGATAAATTAAAGCGAAAATCCTTTGACGTTCACTAATATTTATAGTATTAATAATCATCGCATTGACGTTGACTTTATCGGCGGGCTTGTCTACGCAAGATAAGCGCTCCATAATGAAATATTGAAAAGCACACAAAAATGGCAGCGAGAAAAAAACTTGCTAAGTTAGCTGCTAGGTGCTAGTTGCTAGCTGTTAGCTACCAATTAGTTTTGGTGTTTTTTTTTTTTGTGAGTGGCAGTCTGTTAATAAGCCCGATTCTATTTTAATTTGCAGCTAATCCAATAACAAGACGTTGACCAGCCGAACGGGGAAAACAGGCACATTTACAAACTACTCAAAATAAGAAGGTGAATCATTTATGCTCTCCGCAACATTGGGGGCCAATGGCGGCCCGATGCCGCTTAGTCCCTCAGCGCAGGCGACGCTCAGCAAACATTTGCCCAAGCTACAGACGAAGCGTCTCATGCAACAGACGTCGGCGGCGGCGGCGGCGGTGACGACGCTAAACAAACCGCAGACCGCTGATGCCAGCTGCCTTACTGGTGAGTTTCAATTATACTCTTGTTAAGCCTTTACCTAATAAATATTACATATTCACACTCACAGATTTGTGCAGCAGCGAAAACTTGCCGGAGGTGGAGATATTTTCGTTGCTGGAGGAACAAATACCCAAGTATAAAGTGCGAAGTGATTTTCTCACCGATTTCTCGGGCTATGCGAATGAGGATTGGTTTGTGCCAGCACCAGCGCTGCCCATACCAGTGGAGGGTCTCGGATTGACCAAGGAACAAACTAGAGAGTGCCTCAACTATTTTCGTAAGTACCTCTTTACAATTGTTACTAGACTATAAATAGCCGCAACGTCAGTTCAAATAGTGTCTCAGCCCTTGTGTAAGATAAGCTTTGTTTATATACCCATTTCCAATAATTGCTCAACTATAAATATTTTATATATAAAGTGTTATACAATAAGAACTTCGCTGTACTTGTTTCTATACGCAATGACAGCAAAAAGAAAATTTTAAGCATCAAATAATATTTCTATATATATTTGCCTTGTTTGTTGCTAAAATTGATTTATTTTTAAATATCTTCAAAAAATTATCTGTCTTTTCCGCTTAAGACAAAACGCAATTTTCTTTTATCTGCGCAAAACAAAGCAGATAAAAATAAATTCTATATGTATTCTTTTTTGCAAATGTGCCTCTTGACGCCAATAAACTTGTGACAAAGTGTGATTTGTGCGTCTTGCCAGAGTCTTTAAGAAATTTTAATGTACACATTTTGCTGTGAATTGTATCTTGACAAAAAAATGTTTAGTTTGTGGCTTGGTGGTTTTTTTTCTTTTCTTTTTTTTCAGCTCAAATTTTGTCCCTATTCTTTAAATAGAAATAATTTATGTAATTTTGTGTTTTAAAATATTACGAGTGCTAAATACTTAAATTATGCGCCAAACTTCGCAACATAATACAACACTTGTTGCGCGCGTTGTCAGTATTGACAAAGTCGCAACATTGACAGCTGATGCTTTTGCCATTCACACAAATTTCATAAATACGTTAGGCTTCAAAAAGGCAATATCTATTTATAAGGCTTGTTTCTTTGGTAAATAATCATACTTTTTATCAGCTATATGCTGTTGTTTAAGTCAATTCTGTGAATTGACAGCTCAACTTGATGGGGTAAACTCAAACATCCAACAAAGATGGCCACACCGGCATCAGCTGTTTTTGCCATTCGCCTTAACGTCTGCTTTGTCATTCACACGGAGCACAGCTGTTTTTGGAGCCATCGTTGGCGGTTTGGGAATTGCTCGGTATTTTCATTCCGCGTGCGTCGTCGGTCTGTGTGCATTTCAAAAGTCTTTGCTAACTGACGGCGGCGCGTTGCTAGAAATAAAAAGTGCCAAAAGAAATTCGTAAGCGTCGTGCGCGTCTTATTTGTTATGTTGTTTAAAAATATCCACACGTCGACATTGAACCAAAATTTATTTTACACTGCTAAAATAATTAACCGTGTACCAGTGAAATTTTGTGTGCGTGCCCCAAATAGCATAAATAAATCATAATTGCCAAAAGCAAAAGAGCACAAAAATGTGTGGCAAACCCATAAGCGAAAAAACAAAGAGCAAAAGCTCAAGCAATCGAAAATCATTATTAAATACTCATACAGTTGTGTTGTTTCTTTCTGTATTATTCATCTGTGCAAAAACAACAGCTAAACGAAACATTTGGAATTTCTCCAAGTGCTTCTGCCTGCCGCCTGGCGTCATACAACTGAATTTATTTTTAGGACAACTAAACGCACACATCGACACTCACTGTGAGCTTGTGTGCGTGTCTGCTTTTATTGTGAATTATGAAGAAATGAATTTGTTGCTAGTGTGTAAACATTTAATGAATGGGGTCTGTGTATGTGTGTGTGTGTGTGTAGGAGTTGTAACTCATATATTAGGGCATGGTCAGGGCAAGGCAGGGCCATCGTCTGTCAGCTTAATTTGTTCTTGCTTGTTCTTGTTATTTTGACGCCCTTCTACACCGCTTTCCGTTGAACGTCTCCATTCGTTCGTTTGCTGCGCTTTACATAATCGTTTTTCCATGTGCCGCTATTCGAACTTGTATTTGCCGTCTCTCCCTACTGCTGCTGATAAGAAAAAAGTCATCGTCAATTGGAATTCGGCGTCTGTCCGTTTCCATTTTGGACATTCTCACAGCAGCTGTTTGGTTAGTTTACTTCGCTCGTTTATTTGTTTGGTCGTCTATGGCGTGGCTTTTGTAATTTTTTATTTACCGTTGTGCACTGCAAATGCCGCTTATCCAGTTTCAGTTCCAGTTTTAGTTCTTTACGGCTCGTCCGGTCGCTTTATACGTACATACGTTGATTAATCATTATCAGCAATTGCTGCGCTGCTCTTCATCGTATCTCATCCATCAGTCTGCCGCTCCTGGCACCTGTGCGTGTAAGCTTATCGTTGGGCTATAGCTATGGCAAAAACGTGTTCCGTTGGTTACTCATCAGGTGTCGGACCGCAAAGAATAAACCGCAATTTAAGTTGTTGTTGCCGTTGTAAGCTATTAGGCACGTTAAATTGCCGATCATTTCCCGCAGACCCACATAGTTGAACATTTTATTGGTGTTAAGCTGCCGGCGGACAACGCAACAATGCACAAAATGGCACAAATTTGTGCCATGTGTGTGTGTGTGTGTGTGTGCGAGTTTATGTTTGCGTATAATACGGATTATGTCCGGGGGAGCCGTAAGCATTTTTCTTTGCCAAACACAAACAAAAAAGTCGCGCAAAAGGTGCACACTAAGTGACACACTTTACTTACGTCATTTCGCAACAATTTTCACGCTGCTCAGGCGACTGTCCGCAGCACCAACGGTTGTTCGGCGGTTTGTTTTGTGTGTCTCGTGTTCCACTCTGTGTCAGTGGCCTATTGATTAGGACATTCACATTGCAGGCCACAATTAGCGCAGAGAAATGGAGCGCAAAGCGTTTTCTTGTGATTGAGTCAAGTGTGGTGCGACAAGTGCATAAAATTGCTGCAAACGCAATTAGTGTAAATTTGTATGCAGTTATCCCACACTGAACTTCCTTATAAGTGTTGGCTACCGCTTCGCGATGCAGCTCCTCCTTTTGCTGCATTGCATTCAGCTTCGCCTAAGTTTGACCATAAGTAGAAGTATTTAATTGCGCCCAACTTTTGCCCATAATTAATTGCCAACAACAACAGCAACAATAACAATTTGTGAAAGTTGATGTGAACCAAAAACATCAAAACTACAAAGTTTGTCTTATTTAGCTGCTACTTTTTACCGTTTTCATTTCATTTTCGCGTGTGCACGATTGATTGACATTTTTTTATGTTAATTTTTTTTTTTTTTTTTTTTTTGTGTATTTTGCTTTTTCCCTCATGAATGTAGTATATTTTGTTATTTATTCAGCTGTCTTTACATAATTGCGACGCGTCGCCGGCGAGGTGGTTTGTCAATCAGCCAATTAGCCAATCAACCTATGCGATTCTTAAGTCTCTCAAATTTTTGTCATATGCTTTATTATTGATGCGATAACGTAATTTACATTTTACCCATTAATTTCCCTTCTGTATGTATGGGTGCGTGTGTGCCGCTTTATAGTTGATGTTCACCTTTAAAGTCTGATTCATAAATGCATATGTTCAAATGAATTTCATTATAAGACTCTACGCCTTTTGCATGTCGATGAACCTCAGTTAAGCTTTTTAATATTTTTGTTTTTTTTTTTTTTAAAGGGTCTCTATACTATACCTAGTTGCCTCGCCAAAAATATTGGCAAGTACTTTTTGGTAGTATGCTTTTTTTCTTCTAAATATTCGAAACTAGTTTTTTTTTCAAATGAAATGCCAAAGTTCAACTTCTAATTGTTAGCATTTTCAAGCTCTTTTTTCGGAATTTGTAGCGTGCATATATTTTGTGGTATTTGTAGGGTATACAATAAATTCGTTAAAGCTTTTATTGTGTGTTTTGTGCTCCAACTGCGACCGAACATTAATCAAACTCACTTGCGTTGATTCACTCAAGTTTTTTAAGGTCTGCAGTTGCTTTTAAAATGTGTATATAAAAATGTTTGCATTTTGACATTCAGACCAAGATTTTATACTGTCGAGGAACATATAGATATGGAATCAAGGTGTATATAAATTTATGTTATTAAATTATTCTGTTGTATGTTCCATAATTAAAAGCTTAATTTTAACCAGGTTTATATTGAAGCTAGAGACATTAAATTTTGAAAATAGACTTGGCTATATCCGAGCCAAATAATGTGTTAACGTAGTTTGACTACGCCCACTAAGGGCGTGGCAATTCAATATAATCTATTTACCTTGCTCAGTTTTCAAGTTAGTTGAAAGCTTTTTCCAAAGATTGCATATAATTTTTCTTAAAAATAGAAAATCGATATTTCTGCTGCGGATAATTCCTGAATATCCATATCTTCTACAATTTTGGTGCTTTAAGTTGTAATTGTGAACAAGTAGCGCGCAGTCGGTAACACCCGTTTTTGTTAGGAATTCCATTTGTATTGCAATTTAAATTTTGAAGGCTATTCAGATAGTTCTTGTTTTTTTGCTTGAATATTGCATTTTCTGCTGGTCATCTCGCATCTCAACTGTTTATTTGGCACAAACTAACGGCTAACGGTTGTTGGTTTCTGGCGCAGCTCAATTTTCTTTCACTCTGCCAGACCATAAATTATGATCTGATAGTTATTAAGCGCAGCAGCATCAGCATCAGCCTTCAGCTGGCTCTTAACTTAATGTTGCATCATTTCCCCTTAGTTGCGGACATGCCACATTTTCAGGCGCAGCCCACGTTTACCGTTTGGTCATTTTAACATCCTCTGCTCAGATCTGTTCTGTTCTGTTCAGCCCACACAAGTGAAAAACCTACAAGCTACGTGATCGCCGTCATGTGGATAGATTATACTGAGTGGAAAGGCGCATCATTCAAACTGGCTAATTTGAAAACTCGTTTTATGGTCGACATTTTCCTAGTCGCCACCTCGCCAAGGGCCCATTCAGCTTTAGTCTACCCGTCCACTTTTGTGTGTGAAGCTGTTTATTTTCTGTCGGTTAGGATTTTGAAATATTTGCCACCAGCATTGTATGTAAATGTTGCATACTGAAGTGGCATGAATGACACTGGCTGGCAGTTGCTGTTATGTTGTGTTATGTACATGGTACATTGGTAATCTGATATTGGCCATTGTCTTTAAAATATATTCGACTATTTGGCTTGCACAAGTCCATTATACCAAAAGTGTTTAGATAAACAAAAATAGACCATAGATAAGATAATGTGTGTTTAGTGAATCAACCCAAATGCGCATTTAATACTGGCAATCAGCCTGCAGGACGTTGTTGATGTCGACTGTCAAACGCATTTGCCAACACTGGCCACAGCGCAGTGCTGCCACCTTGCTGTAGCTTTTGACAAACGTTTGACAGCATTCACAAAATTTCTTGTTGGCAGGCCAAACTCAATTGCAACATCAACATTCTCGGTTAATTGTTAATTGTGCGCAAAATAGAGAAAAACCAAGATCGAATCTTGTGTTTTAAATAAATGAAACAATGCGCTTGCCTCCAACAAAACCAACACCAACATCACGAAGAAAATGTCACATTGCAATAACAAAAACAATAACGACAACGCGCTAAAGAGCAACAATCTCCAACAACAACAACAACAACATCATCATCATGGCAAGCTAGCAGCAACAACTTCAATGCTGCCGATCATCAACGAAACGCTTGTGGAAGCGGAGGACGCTGATGACTATCAGCTCAGCTTTGCCGCCGGCCTTGGCGCTGAGCAGGAGCTGCTGAACAGCACTGCGATAATGGTTAGCAGCATCAGCAGCAGCTCCCTGTCCTCGCTAGTGTCCAACAGCAGCACAGATTCGATACCGACAATCAGCAAACAGCCGTCCAATGCCAGCAAACATTTTGAAAACACGTACAAGCTGCTGGGCAAGCAGCTGGAGAACAATTGCCAGCGCACCGCGGACAGGCTGCAGCAGCTGGACAAACAGTTCGACAGCCTGGACAGCCTGGGCAGTTCCTGTGCCGCCTCAATGTCCGCCATTGTCAATGGCACCGAGCCGGCGCCCACGCGACTCGAACTCGAATTGGAGGCGGTCGATCGCATGCGCGCCATCGTCCAGCAAATGAAGACCGCGCCAGCGGAGGCAACGGCGAGCGCATCGGCGCCGCTGCTGGCGCTGCTTCACGACTTTGCGGCCAAGGGACAGCCCCAGTCGAAGGGCATCAGCACGCCCAGCACCCCAGTGCCGAGTCCCATCGCGGGCGTCCTGGCCGTGGACGGGCCCAACTTCGAGTTGCCCCCGGAGCTGTTGCAAACGGCCAGCTCCTGGGAACTTATGTACTACGCCTCCAAGAACGTCGACGGCAAGAATTGCCTCAAAGTTGTGCGCAGTCTGTTGACAAACAAAGGTAAGCTTTACGTAAACCCCATGCCGAAAACTAGATGTTATGTTCAGAGGGAGATATTCTCATGCGCACAAAATCTCGTTACTTTTAATATATAACTTTTTATACAAATCAATGAATCCAAATCTTGAAGACGGGTTTAACTATAAACAAACATGGTTTGGCTTAAAGTTCTGGCTTTTCTAGCCTACCTACTTAAACAACACCTTTTTAGCCAATTATCAGTGGAATGCAGCGCAACCTTCCTCCCACTGCAGTTGCTTGTTTGCCAAAGTTCCCTCGAACTGACGTATCTTATCGAACGTATATTTCAGTTTAGGCTGGACGATTAATGTTTTCTCGATTTATTTTAGTTTTTACGATTCATTTGTTTACCTTTGTTGTGGTCGACGTGTAAAAAGGCACGACGCCAGTTTTTGCATTGACTTTCGCATGTTTCTCTCTCTCTCTTTCTTTTCCACTTGCTGCTAAAATGTTTCGTCTTTGTGTTTGTTGTTCTAGCTTCATTAGATCCCGCCGTAAAGTTGATATTTGCACAATTTGTTATCGATTTCTGTACTAATATGTTTATATGTGCGGTGTGAAAAGTGTTATACAACTTTTGGCAAATTAATTTCAAACTAAAAAACTACTAAAGCTCCGACCAAGCACATGATCTCATCTTGCTGCGAACTGTGATAAGCTTTTCCATTAGGGTTTGCAGTTTTTTGCCGCGTTTATTTAAGTGTCGGGTGCTTAAAGTTTTTGCCCTTATCGCAGTCAGTCTGTCAGCGAAGATATGACTGGCTGATTATCTCCGCTAATGTTCAAGAGCTGCGGATCATTTGAAATTTGTCTTCTCTTTTAATTTTTTACGATCTGTCAGCAGTAAAATGGGCAAAGCCCTTTGTCCGTCCGGCATCTAAAATCGGCATTAACTTCTATTTCAGTCAAGACAGAAGTCGTTAAATGAGTAGTTTAATCACCGACGACAATTAAGAAAATATATCTTGTCGTTTTTCATGCTGCATTGAATCGATCACTAAAAAGCGCCGAGTTTTTCTAGTTCCTGGCAATAATAGACAGGAACTTTCCCATGCTGGAACTCCACAAAGTACAGACATAATGATAATTGCATTGATAATTATATGATCTTAAAACGATTAATAAAAAACCTCATATAAGCAAATTGTTAATTAAAGTATAAAGTTCTCTGACGATAACTAAATATATGCTCATAATATGAAAGTATTTAGAAGCTTAGAAGCCCAAACTGGTTCAAGTTTTTGGAATATTCTCTAATCCGCATTAGTTCGACATTTCTACCTGTATTGTATTGTTTTTGTAGGTGTTAGTCTTCCAGGAAAATTCATTATCCTGTTTGCCAGACAAACGAATTCGCGGAAAATCACCCGCGAAGGTTTTTGCGCTCCTAACATGAATGGGACTTAATTTAGGTAGAGACTGGTTCCGGTTTCTATTATCGCCTTGCGCGGCTCGGAAAAGCAATAAACATAAGATAAAAAAAATAGTATATATGAGACAAATAAACAATTAAAGTTTATTATGCCCTCTCTTAAATTATAATAATGCAGATATCAGATATCATATATAAAGTTGTTTTCGATGTAAAAAGAACAAGTGGTATACTTTCGAATATATATTAATATATTTCTAATCGAGTTTGGTCAATTAGTAATATTAAATATGTGATTAGTACTATTTTAATAATAAATGCAGCAAAACTTTAATAAACCTCTCCAAGGGTATATTTTTTTATGCTGGCAATTCTGTCGTGTCGCTCTCACTGTCTGGCGGGAGCGAACTTAACAGAACAGCCACAGTGTGCCCATAACAGAGCAATAACAGCGTATTGGTTGGCTCTCTTTTTTTCGTGTGGATGCCAACTTTGGTGGTGGATTCCAATACAGCAACAAAACACACAGAGCAAGTCAAATTCACTCTGAGCGTTCGTCGTGTATCTGCTAATCCGCAAATTACACAATTTGTGCCAATTGTAAATGTCTAAAATACTAGAAAGTATTGTCAAAATGTGAACGAAAATTTCAATCAGTGCTCTATTATATTTCCTAAAATAAATATCAATCAACAAAAACACGCTGTAGCGATAAAAATTGCGAACAAAAAACGTAACCCTCCTGTGGGCCGTCCAACAACAACAACAACATCTATTCTTGAATTGCGTGCTTGTGTATTGTGAACTGTATTTACGCCTGTGTATGAGTGCGTGTGTGTGAGTCAATCTGTCTGGCTACGTTGCTCCGTCACGAGTTTGGAGCGCCGTTTGCCCGGCTGGTTTTTTATTTTTACCTTAGAATTGAGTTTAAAGTTTTTGCGTTTGTTAATGTCTCACAACCTTTGGACTGGCCACAGCCTTGTGGCTATTGTGATTACCAACTGTGCCGTTGTTATTGTTGCCCAGTGAAGTGAAACGCGCGTGCAGTTCGCAGCCAAAAGTAACTAGAAATCCAATCTGTGCAGATATTTTTCAACACGTGAGTTTTGCCCGTTTGCTTAAGTTTATTACTCGTATTTCCCATAGAACCAACAGCTGTTGTTGTTGTCGTTGTATTACTTTTCACCAAACATTTCTGCTGCTCATTTCCTTTCACTCGAGCTGTCTTAGGGAAAACGCCTTTTACTTCCATGCTGTACAGTGCAGCCTGCAGTTGCCTGCTGCGCTGTCGCGTCGACGCCGCCGCCGCTGTCGCTGTTAGTTTGTGTGTGTGCGTCGCGCTTGCAAGAAGTGGTTTTGAATTTGAGAGTTTCAAAGTTGTGCTCACGGCTATAAATATACACATATCGAAATACTCGTTTAGATGTTTAAGCTAGGTTTTTTTGCTGGCTGGCTCCAAGCTGAATGTTTATTGAAAGCAAAGCAGAAAACGCTTTTGCGCAAACTCAGCACGCGCAGAGTGGGTGGCAAAAAAAATGAGAGAGCAAGAGAGCGCACGAGAGCGATGAAAATTGTGAATTGAGAGCTTTAGTTTCTCTGGTGACTTCAGACAATTCGCATTAATTTAGCAATTAATTTAAGTGCTTGTTGTTGCCAATCATTCGCACAACGTTATTAAACAAACGAAATGGAAAAAAAAATACACAAAATAGTAAAAGTCATGTGACCCGTGAAAAGAACTAAACTAACGTGAACACAACCCCAACAGCAACCCAACCACCAACAACAGAGAAAAACTGCACACCAACCACCACCACCCAAAAAGCAAACCGAGTGCCTTGGCAGCAGATTTTACAATGAATTTGTTTATTACATAAGACTGTGCAAAACAGAATGAAAAAGAACTTTAACGCAACGAATTTAAACATTTATAAAAAGAAATACTCAGAATGCAAACAATTCTGCGTGACTAAAGGGATCAGTAGAAATAGAATCAAACAAAAATAAAAACAGACCAATTTGTTTGCACCATGACGCACGTAAACAATGCCGAAGGAGCAGGAACGAATGAGGTGGAGACAGAGACGTCAGGAGGTTGGCGGCAATTGGCTGCTGTTAATGTGGCGCCTGCTACCGGCGACATTGTGCATCGATTTTTAGCCACTCAAAACAGCAGCAGCTCTCTTGTGGATGCTGTGGATTCCGTTGAGGCAAAAACAAAAACAACAACAAATAATTTAGAGGAATGCGCGTTCGATGCGTGCCAAAGAGCGTCAAGCAAATGGCACGACGACGACGACTTTTGCATCGTCGAAGATGAACTTGAGTACGAAGATGAACTCGAATTCGCAGCTGGTTGCAGCGCTGCAACAACAGTGTCGACGCCAGCGCATGAGTTTGGTCTGCCGGCCTTCGGGTCGTCAGAGAGGGAGCAGCAGAATGAGCAATTGCTTTTGGAAGGTATTTTTGCTGGTTCTGGGTGGTTTTCAATTACGCAATGATCTGGCAGCCCTGCCACATCGATAAGTACATGTCGATATCTTAAGCCTGTTAATCGCTCCTTGTGCAATGATCTTGCATCCCTGGCAATCGATAGGTTAATTCTTGTAATTAATAGTGAAACTAGTTTTAAAAATAATATATTTAATATTTAACTATATACATAAATGTAATTAAAAAAATGTTAATTCTTTTTCAGTTCTATGTGGTAACCGCGTTAGCCAGATGACTCGCGCCTACGATGACATTGAAGCCGTGACGCGTCTGCTCGAAGAGAAGGAAAAGGATTTGGAGCTGACGGTGCAAATCGGCAAGGAGCTGCTGACGCAAAACAATGCGCTAGAAGCGCGTGTTAGCGATCTGGAGACGGATCTCAAATCCGCCAACGATGACCGTGCCCAGCTGCTGCACGAGCTGCACAAGAAGAACGAACTGATTTCGGTGCTGACCAACGACGCAGACGATGGAACCGATGCTGGTAAGTGGCTGGGGATTGGACATACAACATTCAATGAAACTAAACGAATTTCCAACAAATAGACACGCCCACCATGTCCAAGTCCATAACTCTGGATTTGCTGCAGAAGAAGGTGAACTCATTGCTGGACGAAAATAAAACGCTTAAAAGCGAGGCCACTCAATTGGCTCACCAAACGGATGAGGTGGAGGAGCATGAGCGGCGACTTATGGCGGACATTAGTTCCCAGCTGAGCGATGCCAATTCGCAATACGACAATATTAGCCTGGAGCTGGAGCGACAGCGCGAGGAGAACCGACTCCAGCACGAGCAGATTGTTAGCTTGACGGCTCGCCTGGCGGAAGCGGAGATGCGCCTGCATCAGTTGACGCAGGACAACGATGAGCACTTGTCGCTGCTGCACGTGACCAAGGAGAATCAAAATGCGCTTGCGCTTGAACTGGTGGAGTTCAAGCAGAGGTACGAGGAGGTTCTCGCACTGCTCCACTCTGCCCAGGATCAGCTGAAGCAGCAGCGCAAACGCGCCCAACCACAGGCACGCAGCTCCTTCCTGGGCGGCCTGGGCACAAATGGCGCCGCCGCCGCTGTCGCCGTCGAGTCGTTGCAGTCGGAGCTTATGGAGTCCTCGCTGTACTCGGAGAACAGCCTGGATTCGGGCATTTCGGGTGATAGCCAGCGCTGTGCCGATCGCATCAGCCGCATGATGTCGCAGCTGCCGGGCGGCATGTCAGCCAGTCTCGGCTCCAGCAGCATCTATGGGCTGCCGCCGTACAAGCGGGCATTCGACACGGTGCGTTGCGCCACCAAGAGTGGCAACTACATGGACAGCGGCAATGTGTCGATGACTCAGCTCGGCGCCATGTCCATGAGCAGTGCCTCTGGGCCGCGCATGGCCCCAATGGCGTATCCGGCGGGCTCATATTATCGCGGCGCCAGCGGTGGCAGCAGCAACTCCCTGGGCCTGAAGACACTATCGAGCGAAAGCCTCAACTCGCAGTCGGACGACGGATACCCGGCGCAACCATCCGGTGTGCCCGGCGCCCCTGGTGCCAAGGAGCTGGAGGCGGCACTTAAGCGGCTGACGCCCGCCGAAGTGTTGGCGCGCCGTGCGATGCTCTCGCATGCGCCAGTCGGCACCTACAATTATGATGAGCCCACACACGGACGTGGCGGCGCTGGCCCTGGAGCTGGTCTGACCTTGCCCATGGGTGTGCGCACGCCGGACAGCATCATGTCAACGGGATCGGGATCGTCGGGCCTAACGACGCATCAGTGGCGTCTTCCAGAGAAACTGCAGATTGTTAAGCCCATGGAGGGCTCACAGACGCTGCATCATTGGTCGCGACTGGCCACTCCCACGCTCAGTGGCCTGCTCGAGGAGCGACCAGGTGTGACCATACGCGGCGGCCGTGGCCTCGACGATCTGGGCATGCAAATCTATACGCTGTCCGACGTCGAAGAGGACGTCAGCGAGGATCTGGGCATGGGCAAGCAATTTGAGGCGCCCGGCTGCACGTACACATATACGAACAGCATGGTTATGCATCCGGACGATGGTTTCGTCAACGATTTGTCGTTCCTCTCCCAGTCACAGATGTCCTCGCGCATGGCATCCACATCGACATCGAGACAGCCAAGGTAATGCGGAAAACTCTTGTTTTTTATTATTGGTAACTTTAATTTTGTGTTTATCGTTGCTTAACAGTTGTCCAGCTACGCCTCGCGCCGGAATGTCCCGCAAGAATTCCTGTTCAACGTTTTCGGTCAACTTGGGCCTGGCTGGCATGTTGAACGAGCGCGGCATTAAAGCGGTAACGCCGAGCGCACTCAACACGCCCGCTGGCCCCAACTATTCGCCGACTGTGACGCCCTGCAACAGTCCGGAAGGCTCGCCGCCGCGTGCCCAGTCGCCGGAGCCGCTGTTTGGTCTGCTGTCCTCGGGCGCCGATCTGATACGACGCAAGCTGGTTGGACCCAGCGAGCTGCAGCTGCAACGTAGCCGGAGCAAGCAGCAGCACCAGCAGAAGGTGATGCTGTCCCAGCTGGAGCGGCGTGCGCTACGATCGCTCAATCTGATCGAGAAGGTGGAGAGCATCGGACTGGAGAACATAATCAGCGCACAGCGCGGACTTGGCGCCGGGATCGCCAATCGGAGCAGCTCGCCGCTGTCGCAGTTGAGCAGCTGCAGCGGCGACAGCCTGCAGAGTTTGCACACCAGCAGCAACAGCATCGTGGACGACATACACTTTGATCGCGCACAAATAAAGGGCGTACTGCATCGCGGCCTGAAATCGCCCACGCCGGCGGCCACAAAAACAACCGCGCTGGACACCTGCGCAGGAACAACCGCAGGGAGGGGCATGGGAAGTGCCACAACCAGCGCTTACAACAGCGAGGATAGCGATGATCAGGGCATTGTGCTGCAAATGAAGCCCAAAGCATCCTCAACAGCAACGAAAACGTCAAAGCCAGCTGCAGGAAGTGGAGCAGCGGCAGCGGGAACTGGAGTCTCTGCATCTGCCAGCGAAACGCGCATCAAGCAAATGCAGCGGCAAAAGTCCCGACGCAACCTCAAGAACGGCATGGCCGCTCAGCGACCCGATCTGGGCACCATTGCTGGTGGTGGCGGCGGCGGCGGACGGGTGCGACCAGACCTGGGCAAGGTCTCGGACAGCAGCGCAGCAGCAACATCTTCGCGAGGAGCATCCACGGCCGTCGCCAAAAGCACGGAGGACGAGTCGAAGGCGGGTTCCCAGAGCATTGCCCAGTCCTTTGTGGGTTCGGTCAGTTCCTTGTTGTTTGGTCGTAAAGGAGGCTGGCTGTAAACGCGAAACGAACACATACATATACACACACACACACACATACTCACACACCGACACTCACACGTATATATACGTATGCAGGAAAACTCTTTGAAGATAAGCGCGCCGGACTATGATTTCATTAAGCAAGCAACAAAGCCTTAAGCAGCGATACTATTTTTATTTAGTTCTATATCTCTATATATTATATTCATGTAAATGCAACAAAGCTACGTAAAAAAGGTTCTTCAGTAAGTCACCGCCGCTGCCGTCGTCGCCGTCGCCGTCGTCGCTGCCGCCGTCGCCTTCTTTATTTTTTTCTTCTTCTGATAAGTCGTCGTCGATGTTATGCAACACTGGTCACACCCGCTGTCTTAGTGTTTGTAGCTGTGATTTGTAAATACTTGTAGTAAAATGTTTAAATTTAGTAGTTATTATTAATGAAATATTCACATGTTTGCGCAACGGCGGCCAACTTTAAGCTACCACCAACAACAACAACAACAACAGCAGCAGATATTGTAACAAGAACACAACAGAACTTACCGCGGTCAGTTAGTGCAAACAGTTCCAAAGCAGCTTTTTTTTATTTTCTTAACATTAATCTATGATTTTTGCCAATTTTGTATTTATTTCCATGTACGTGCTTACTTTAAAGATACGAAACATTTAGATTACGAAATATTTTATTTTTCTCGATAATTTTTGTGTATAAACCGAAACGAAGGGTGTTCGATATGAAAATGTATATAAGATAACTAACTGAAGTGGATTTGCGAAAGGGTATATATATTTTTTTACACATGTATATATGGTTTACGTTTTTGCTTTCCACTAACCTAACTACGTATATCACAAAATTGAGAACTTAATCTGTAACTGCTTGCATTATTCTAAAACGCTTTTGTGTTTTCGGTGCTTCGCACGCAGACATCCTAAAGAATATCCCAAAACAAACAATTTGTTCTAGTCTTTGCTTACAACTCGTCTCTCGTTTGGCTATGCGACTACCTAATTTCGATGCATAGCTTCTAAATAGAGAGCACTGAACAAAAATTTAATAAACATTTACTTACTTTCAAATAATTATAAAATTTTATTTTCATACAACAAAATCCAACTAGAATCCAATTTACATTGGCTGTTGATTAGCAGCGCTGTTGGCTAACATAGCACAGCTCGCAACACATGTTACAAGATCACCGTTGGCTAACAGCGCGTGCGTTCTGTTAATGTGATGTAAATCACATTTGGAATATCTCTTTCTTTATTTAGATATACTTTTATTTTGAATATATACATATATCACACAAGAAATTATTATCATTAAATCAAATGCAACATATATTGACGAAATTGTACACGCTTTGAAAATTTAAGTTTACCGTATTTAATAAGTAATTATGTACACAGAGCGAAACCGGCATCAAAGCTAATCAAGTGCGTGCCCCCAAGAACACAACAAATGTAAGAGTTAATAGTTGTAATTACTATCAATATATTTATTTACGTACGCAAATAAAGAGATCATCGTTAAATAATAATTGATTTTACTTTTTACCTTTCTAAACAATTTTTGAAAATTTTACAGAAAAAATACTCGTTAGAAGTATTTAAACAAATTTTTTCTACAATTTTAAAGATATAGCCACCAAATTTGATTTGTAGATAGCTACTGGCCTCCCCCAAGATTGCAACCTTGACATTCCAACGTCATTGCCGGTTAAATTAATATGCACAGTTTTTACGCTAGAGGTTCGAAAATATTGACTTGTAAAGCTTTCGGACCCACAGGTAATTTCGTCAAAACTGAATCGATTTTCATGTTTGATGGCATTCTGCTCATGATTTTTCATTAACATCGATTCTACATTTAAATTTGATGCATTTTTGATGCACATTCAAATAGCAATTCTTTTTTCAAAATTTTAAAAAAATTTCATCCGTGCCAAAACAAAACAAAACTGATAATCACCCACAGTTTTACAGCTAGTCACCCCCGCATTGCACAAATTACAGAAAACCGAAGCCAAACGTAAACGAGTATATCACAGTCGGTAACGCCCGACGGCAGCGTACTTGTTTAAAATTGATTACTTAATTTCGCCATAGATCAAACAAAATTTTAATCAAAAAGTTAGCAGTGGGTGTTTACTGGTAGCAAAAAAATAAATTTATTATTTAGTTGACAACTTAATGTGCCAGAGAATAGAAAAGCAAGCGGGACTTCGAATTTGTAGTTTAAACAAATAAAAATAAATAAAATTAAAAATCAGTATTTTATACGAAATGTCAAATTTTTTTTTTATATATCGTTTTATTTCATTGTAATGACTAACATTTTAAAAAATTACAATTCAATATTGGATAAATTAATTGTAAGCATTTAATTTTATAATTTCTGCTTTATCCTGACTATAATTTGTTAAATGTTGTTTTTTGTTGTTTTGTTTTATATATATATAAGGTTTGTTTCATTTCTTTCATGTTCATTTTCTCATTTTTCATCAGTGTTTTATATATTTTTTGCTGTGTTTTGTTTTTGTATTTGTTTGTATTGCAAGTGCTGCATATATCGTTTAAATGTATGTAGTCATTAATGTAAAAATTTGTATGTAGTGTAATTATTTATTATGCATATTGTATTTGCTTTAATAATATATAAATAGTTATTCAGCGAAGTTTGGTATTTTACAGAAAGAAGCAAGAAACTATAGGACCATTACCATTCCATTAAGCACATAAAATTATGTTTAGCAATATAAAATCCGAGTTCGAAACGATAAAACATTGATCTCAGCTTAAGATAGTATCTAGATTCACGTTCATTGCTACCTCTTAGGTAAGTTTTTAGAATATTTTTTGCTCGGATGGGCGCGCAACTAAACTAAACAGGCGATTTTAAGTACATTTCGTAGACCGTTTACATCGTTTAATTATAAGCAGGCCTTTGCACTGTTGTTGTTTTAGTTTTATAGAACTGCATACAGTTAATATCTGGATGTTTAATGTTTTGTTGAACTTTTATCATCTAATTTATTGTTGTTTATCTCTTTACCTTTTGGCTATATTGCGATAACATATTAACCATTGTGTTGCCTATGGTGCCTGACCCTTGACAGTTTGTTCAGTTTGTTTGGATACAGGTGTTTGGATAGGTACATCATCTACACTATTACTGCTACTATTACTGTTACATTTACTTTTATGCCCGTCTACAATCATTGCATGGGTATTTGGGCTTGGGACATTAAATTAGGATCGCGTGTTTTCTTGTTGTGGTTGTTGTTTGGGAAATTAAATAAAATAAAATACATTAATTAATACATACAATAAATACAATTGATGCCAATACGAGATTTTGATTAAAATAACTGGGCTGTGACTTTTGTTGCGATTAATTCTCATCTATGGATTGTAGCGGAATTTGCAATTGTTCAGTTTAACAGTTTGGTTTCTTGTTTGTTTTTCCTTTTCAGTTTTTTTTTTGTTGTTTACTTTTGTTTCGTTCTTCTTCTTTTTCTTTTTTTTGTTGAAAAAATGAACACTTTATATCTGGTGGGAATATACATATGGTTTTGGAAATCTATTGCACAGAACATGAATTTTTGTGGCCATTTTTGTGCTTTAGACGCGCCTTCGGCTTGTATTTCTCCAAAAATGACAGCTGCTTGGCATTGATGGCGCCGCGTCGCTTACTATTAAATAAGATAAGATACAAAAACGTAAGTGATCAAATGATTAAGAGTATTATTTGAGAGTACTCACTCTCTGATCATTTCAACAGCTGCTTCGTATTTCAAGCCTAATTCGATGAGTGCAAGTGCAACCAAAACGGGGGCACGTCCCAGTCCAGCGACACAGTGTACGGCAACGCAAGCCTCCGGATTCTGTTGATATCTGCGATAAGAAAGAAAGATGTGAAGAGTGAGTCAAGTATATATATATATATAGATACGAGAAACCGAAATACTTGGTAATTATTAATTTGGCATTTATTTTAATCTAAACAGAAAATATATATGCTTGCTTTAATTCTTGTACGTAATCTAGGTTACAAAGCAACGAGAGGCTACGCTTACCGACAAGTTTCATTATCAACGAATGCAGTATTATTAAAAATTGCTGCTGCTTCGCTTGTATCTGATTCATTTGCTGTTAGGGGCATTGTATCTGTATCTGTAGCTGTGGCTGGTGTTGTTGCTGCCGAGAGACTGGCTCGGGTTGTGGCTGCTGTCATTGGAGCTGTTTTTGGTATGTGTCTGAGCGAGAAACGCTTATGTTTGTAGTAGGATAGTGTGGCGCTTTTGGACTTTCTAAAACTAGCCAGCGGATAATAGCACACAAACGCAGAAATGAAACGGCGAACACACACATACATATACATATAGGAAGAGTTGGTAAGAATTTCACACCGAAATTATATATTCATTATAACTTTGATTTGCAGTATTTGGGTATGAGGGGAAACAAACTAAAATAATATGGAATCGACTTCTAGAGCAAAACTAAGTAATTGAAAATATTATTGCATGTGAATAATACAAATGATTTATGCACTAAAAATAAATATATGTTTTTACATATATTGCGTTATCAGCAATGATTTATATACAAAAAAATAAAAAAGGAAAACTGTTTTTTATGAATTATATCACAAGCCGATTACAATTTATTAAAATAAATTATTATTATTTTAAATCAGCAAAGCCTAAGCGAAAACTATTGTTTATGGTGCGAATCTAATTTGTGATTATTTATATTTTTTTTATTGATTTAGATGAGGTTTAAAGCACAGCTCTGGAAATGTTGTTAGCAGCTCGATGTTTAAAGTTCTTCTATAATTATTAGTAATCGTTTTTTTGTGGATGTTCTTCTTATTTATTGTCAGTGTACAAAGCAACAAATAATACTGAATAAATTGATAAAAATCAACTTTGGTATCGCTTACGAATTTGATATTTTCATATTTAATGCTCTTTTTATAACACAAAAAATAATTTGTTTTATATTTGTAAACGTGAGCATGGAACGAATATTTCTGACAAAAATATTTATAGGATATAACAAACGAAACAATTAAAATATTAAAAAAAAGTGTAATAATTAATTAAATTTGTAAATAAACTATTTTTCTTTCAGTAATACTAGGAGATTTCTTGATTGTGGAAGTATATATGCCAGAAGCGATCGGAACTATTACTAAAAAAATTATTTTAAAGCAGATTTTTTTTTTTAAAGATTTTTCAATTGAAGGAATTGCGTCACTTTGCTGTTAACACATAATCAACAATTTATCAGCTTTGTACCGCTATAGCTTATAGATCCCTTAGGAGTAATCCCCTAAAAATATATTTAAATTCTTATCCGCACTGGATCACGTAAACATAAAGCTCGCATAGAAACTGTGTACGAATATAATTTTTGTTTTTTATGCTATCCCAACCAAAACTTGCCAATTGTGAGCGTCAAAAGTCTGGATAAAATATCACCAAAATCGGAGATTAATAGCTCCCATTAAAACAAAGTCATAATATCTAGATCTTTGTAGTTTTCTATCACTAAAATTGGCTAACTTGAATTATTATTCACCCTCAGTCATTTCTAATATTTTTAACATTTGAAGAACTTGAATGAACGATGTTAAATTATATTAAATAAAAATTTCTATATTGTATAAATTGTTTAGGTAAATAAATGCCAGCAAATATAAAATAGTTTGTGAAATGAATATGTGTGTGTGTTTAAAGTATAAATAATTGAACAGATGAAACTGAGAGTCTCAAAGAGAGACTTTGTTTACTTAAGAAAGTGTTTTTTGACTTACTTATCCTTTAAAACCTCAAACCACTCGTCAACGACCTGTTGCGGCGGAAAAGTTCCGTCGTCGAAAGCTAGATCCTTGACCGTTATGCCCTGCGCCTCCAGCTCGTCCGTATTATAGCTGGGCTCGCAGACGCGCACCACAGTGTTAACATTGTTCTTTTTAAGCTCCTGCAAAATAAAATATACAGTTATATATAATTTTGACAAGTGGTGAATTGATTTAGGGCTCACCATTATATAGTGATTAATTGTTATGTCTGATGGTCGATCGGTGATTAGGAACTTCATGCCCTTATACTCAATAAGAGCGGGTGCTGGGCGCAGATCTTTTTGACGCATTTTGATGATTAACTTAATTAACTTTACAAAACTGTTAAACTTATATCTTCTATGATTACTAAATGGATAAGTTTCTTTTACAATATGTTAATCGCTTCTTTGTTTTTTGTTTTCTTTTTACCAAACTATATTAGTATTCGGTATTTATATATATATATATATAGATATCTTCTTCTGTTTTTTTCTAATTTGCTGAGCTAAATTATTTGATTTGACTTGGGGAAGTTACTCGATTTTATTTAGTCGAAAAATTCAGCGCAGTTTTTAGAGATGTTTTAGAATTGTTTAAATTGTTTGTAAAAATATATATATATATATAAATATAATAATATTTTTTGAAGGCTTTAAACTGCTACAGAAATACACAGAAGTAATTTTTCGTTTAAGTATAAATTAATAGTTCAATTATTAAGTACAATTTTGGGTTACTTCAATTTCCTATCACAAAAAATAAAAACAAGTTTTCTGTGTCTGTCTGCACGCAAAGACGTCTATCAAAAAATCCCTGTTAAGTTCGCAACTAACGCGAATCTATCAAATTAAATTAATTTACTTCGAGCGCAGTTTTTGCTCTTCTACAATAATAATAATTGTTGTTGTTTTCAAACACTTTTCGTTGTGACTCCCGACGCTTCAACTCTCCTTTTCCAGCTATGAACTCCGTTCACCCAGACGTTTTATAAGTTTCGATCGACTCTCGTTACTCCTTCCCACTATCCGGCTTATTGCCCTTCTGTCACTGTCGCAGCTGTCCACGTTTCGAATCTGATTTGTCGTCCGTTGACTTCCGGGGTTGTGACAGCGTTGTCTCAGGCTATCGCGGCCTTCCTTGCGTTTGGATTACCTGCAGCAACACGAAAGTAAACTGTGTTAAATAATCAATGATATCAGGAAAGAAAGTTATAGTTAAGAATAAATAATTGTTTGAATAAGCTGAATCTTATTTAATTGACAATAAAACCCAGTCACAATTTCATTTAATAGGAAGAGGCTCTCACATATTAATCAACTTTACTTAAACGTATTAAGCGCTAATTAATTAAGTTTGTATTATCTTTCTTATAGATTAAGCAAAAGTTACATGTTAAAAATATCTTAGTCAGTTGCTGCCAAGCTTTTTTCTGATATATTTTAAAAAACATACTCGAATTTAGTTTTATCGGTTTATCATAACTCAAATCTTATGCTGAACACTTTCGAAGACAGCCAATTAAAATTGAATTCAACTTCAACAATAAAATGAGTTCTCTTTGTTCTCTTTCATGGAGTTGTCGATATCTTCTGCAAACAATGAAGTTGATGATGTTTTAAATTGAAAACAATTAAGTGAACAGTTGTAAATCGAGCATACTTGAATGCTCAATTAACTTGATTAAACCCAAAATGTACAGTTGGCCTTAATTTATTTTCTTTAATTGGGCCACATCGTTTTAATTGTAGAAAATTGCGATGAATTACACGCAACGAAAGACTTTCGACATTCGTGGCGACAGAAAGTTTAGTTTTTGATGCATTAGTTAAGCCAAAGGTTAGCGCGGTTCATTTCGCCCAATGACCTTTGACCGCTCCACGTTTACAATTATATGGCAAATGTTACCCTTGAGCGGTATGTTTGCTTGACTTTCGATTCGGCTTACTTTTTATTTGTGCTGTGCCTGGCAGTATTCTGCACTGTCTAGATGAAACTCCATAGATGTGGGAACAGGTCTAACCAACTGTAAGCATAATGTGAGAAAAAATAGAATGGTTAGTAAAAGCGTTCAGCATAAAAATATATATTAAAAACAATCTTTATATGTATATATTGATGCTGTAAATGGATCAGACACAAAGGCGATAAAACACATAATACAAATCAAAATAATTTCCAAAGTATATACACTTGTATAATTCTTTGTCTTGATATTTTCACGAAAATAATATATAGCATGCCTTCAAATATAGACACAACAAAATATTAATGTATAATATACACAAGCGAAGATATATATATATATATATTTAAATGTGCGGCATATCTTTTGTGCATATGTATATAATACTTATATAGATGATATCTAGAAAATATTTGGCGTTGTTTGAACGTATTTTTCAGCTCTAAAACAAAACAAACACAGAAATAAATTAATTCTGTTGAATTTTGGCATGATATTGATAAAAAACTGAAGTGTGCTGCAGACATATATATATATATACATATATATATATATGTGTGTATATATATATGTGGGTATTACTAATCATGCCAGACGACGATACCGAAATAACTGCTGGTGTTTTGAGGGAAACGTGGAACTAATTAACAAACCATTGGAAATTATATAGATTTGTATTTGTATAATGTATGTATGTATGTATATATATTTAGATGTGAAGTGTTTAGTCAGTCTGGGCACATGATTTGTATTTTACCTCTTGCGCATTAGGAGCACAGAATCACGCGAACCGATTTGACGTACGGAAGAAAATTGAATATCAGCTGTTTACTTGGCTATTTCTCGTCTGGTTTTTTTTTACTTGACTTATGCAATGTATTTTGTTTTGCGTCTTTGCAAAAATAACAAACACACACCCACACACACACACAGACACAGAGGAAAATACAAGTATACAAAAAAACGAAAACAGATTTTATATATATATATATTGAATATATATTAGTTCATAAGTAAATATATATATGCATGGACAATAACGACACTGGTTATTTGCACAAATTACGTTTACTGTTATAGTTTGAATTTTGCAATTGTTTTTTTTTTGCTTTGTTGTACCGACTCTAATCTTAGTCGCCAGTAATGCGGCGCGATAGAATCTCGATTAGATATCGACAGGTGTCAATTCTAAGTCGCTGATCGATTACAACACTGAGCAAACACCAAATGCTGCGCGATGAGCACTGTTTCATCTTTTGCTATCGACTGAACGTTGCAAACTCATTGCGGGAGCATGCCAACCAAATATCCCAACGACATTTACTATGAGAGAAATTACCCGACAAGAGAGAACGAACGCAAAACAAAAAAAAAAAAACAGAGAGCGAGAGAGCAAACGTGACGCATAACTCGACTGAGCGAACCCGCTTTAGTTTGTTTCTTTTTTTTGTTGTTGCTCTCCTCTACAAGTAAGTGTTTTGCCAGTTGTGTCGAGCAATGCGCTCCCCTCCCGCTGTGACGCACATTTAAATACTCGACAAGCATCAGCTACGTACATTTGTATGTACGTAATGGATGTATACATACATATGTATGTACGTGCAATGCTCCCATCTCGGTGCAAAGATTTCAAATACTGGCGCAATATTAAGGCCGAAATACATATTTAATTGTTGTCGCCTTAAATATTTATCAATTGTGGATAAAGTGGACGTAAAATACAATAAAACAAAGAGGCATGCTGTCTTTTCGGTCTGCCCAGCCAATTTTCTTAAAGTATTCCGTTCATATAAGGAATAAGAAAAATTTAAATGGATGACCTAAAATTTAACAACATTAAAGTCACATTACAATAACAATAACAATATATATTAATAAAGCGCAAAAAAAAATACCGTATGGCTTGATTTACAGTAATAGTCCCTAAGATTTGTGCCCTGTTGTAAAAATTCCTTTAAAAACCAGATATTTCCAAAAATCCCAAAACATAGAAAATAAAAAGAGAGTGAAAGAGAACGAGAAATAGAAAGACGCCGGCCTATGCTTTGAAATGTTTTTATTTTTGGATATTCATATATTCGTATTGTTGTTGCTTTGTTCCATTAAGCATCTAAAAATGTGTACGTGTATGTATGTACACACACGCATGTTAAATATTGTTAAATATTATGTAATTACTGAAAAAAAAAGTTGCACGTGCAACTCATAAACGATATCCATTGTCGTATCTCAGCCACTTTCGAGTCAAGGTGAATAGTTGTTATTTAAGAAAAATAACAAACCAGCCAACTTGGGACAGTTAAATTATATACAATTAAATGAGGCTCACGACAATAAGCAGACAAGGTCAGACCGCAAAACAGTTGCAATGGAAATGCTGCTTTAATTGAAACCAGTTTAAACTTGTACTACTGTGGGCATTATCTAGTTGTTAAGTAACAGGTAACCAATTGTTGGGGAAATTGCCATTTATTATGTAATCCAGCCCCCCCACAAGCTTTTCAATCGCTATTCCCCATGAGACAAGGCCCCTTGCCACGCTTCAGTGCACACAAATTTACTGGGGTATCATAGGAACCTTATATGTAGAAAATCGCCACAAATAATTTGTATATATTCTGTGTGTGTGTGTGTGTGTGTTCGTGCTTCTGTGTGTCAAGTTCACGACTGTTGTTAGATATATAATTCACCATGATCCCCTTGAGAATGCAATGTTCGAGAAGCAATGCAAGAACGTTGCAAAAGGGCGAAATACTCGTTTAAAGTAAACAAAAAAACAGTCAAAAACCGTCATAATTAAAGATAGAAACCGAAATCTGGAATTAACACAGAGCATGTTTCCATAAAACTTAAACGAGACAAACAAATTCAAATTGACAAAATGAAAATCGATTATTACTTGTTTTTAAAAATCGATTTTTATAATTTGTGCGGGTAGGAATGGGCGTAGTCGCACTTTTTTTTGCGTGTTACTTAAAGGAGGTTTACAGTAAACTGAAAAAAGGAAACGTAGTTTCTTAAGTTAACAGTCAAAACGATTTATGGATTTTGATCAACTTCCACATCCTTAGTGGGCGTATACAGAAATTTGTTAGTGGGATCTAAACTGTCAATATATGTAGCTTTCTTGTTTTTTTAACTTTAAAGAATGAAGATATATTTCAATTTATCAAATAGTGACACGCAGCTTAAAAATTATAATATAGTATCTGACGCGGGAATATATTGCAAAAGACAGCAAGACGGATTTGAACAAGCCCAATGTAATTTTCCCACTGAATAATCATCCCACTGAATAATCATTGTCCATTTATGTAAATTTGATTTACAGCAAACACTTTTATTACTGACGATGTCTTCTTTTTTTTTTAATGGGTGTTTATAATTCCTGTAGAATTGCAGTTGAAAATGTTGCTTGGCAACATGAAGAAACGACCAGAAATTTCTTTCATATTTGGTATTTTATATTGTACACAATGAGACACTTTCCGTGAACTAATCTAATCTCTTGCACACAATTAAACGATTTAAAATTCCAGCGGAATATTATTTTTAGCTTAATTTGCGCGATTTTAATATTAAAGTTGAATTTTTTGATATTAACACAAAAAATCGATAAACGAACTTGAAATATAATTGAGATAACCACGCGGAGACAGAAGGAAAACGCTGCAACAATATGAATGGGAGGGCGAAGGAGAGCGAGGGAGCGAAAACGAAAACGGTTTGAAGTATTTGCTGGTAACTGGCAGACTAAGAAATTGAGGATAAAGTAAGCAGAGCTGAAAGTTGATTGCACTCCGGCCAGACAAGTCAATGCCATTGTGAAACATGTAGCTGATAGACAAACAAAACAAAGGCAACGGCAAAGCCGGAACCCAAGAGATGTCGACGAGGTAATGTTGTCTACATACAAAAGAAAAGAAAAAAAAATATGTGTGCAGTATTAAGAACAAAGTGAATTCGATGTCTGGAAGTCGGGTTTAAGGTACCTCAAAATAAATAGCCTGCAACATACCCACAAAAAAACGAAAAGGGATCGAAATTCACAGCCGGAATCTACCCCTTTGCTCGCTTATTGCATTTAATAAAATATTTAAACAAATTAAAAACAGGGCCGGCAAGAAATTTGATTCACCTTGCCATTCGATATGTCTACACGTGCCCATTATACTATGCGATAGCATTTAAGCAAACCCAGACAGCGGCCAGACTTTGCATGAATTCTCAGCCGATTCAAGTCTGTCGACGAAAGTCCAAAAAGCAATTTACACTGAACACTAAATAAAGAAAGTACCATAAAAGCAAGTCGGGTTTGGTAAGAAGAGCCGTTATTATCTGGCGAATGTTTGTTTCTTGAATGGAAATCTTTAAGTGGGTTGCGTAGTTATTAATCCAAAATTTAACTATATCGTAACAGGTCTGATAAAATCAAGTGAAGTAAACTAAAACTTTTTACCGATTTATATAGTAATTTGATATTTGATATGGTTAGCGATGCTAATAATTGTCAAATTAAGGATGGTTCCTAAGATTAATTTTTAGGTTTCCTAACTTCACTTGAGTACTTTTAAGATATTGACTGTAGTGGTCCCATATTGATAATATTTTATAGATATATTGCTAAGTTTAGCCACAATATCTTAAATATAAAAACAAAATTTTCATCCGATTTTTCCTATGGCACCCATATAATAAAATTAAATTTGTACACTTCGCATTATATACTGTACTGATATGTTTAAAGTTGACTAATTTAAAGAACAAAACTAAAGTGAATTTGTTTAGTTAAAACAATCTAGATTGGAGGTTAGGCGTACAAACAAGTTTAACAATGCTGTAGAAACACGAGTATTTGGAGCACTAAATAAATGGCACAGACATAATGATAACTACGGTCTGTTCAGAACTATTGATTTTACGACTGGGGTAATTGGGAGGCGCAGAAGGTGGAGCAAACACAGTGTAAACACAAAATGCTAGACTGCCTATTTACTATAATGGGAATTGTAATAACTATCGGAACGATTTGCGGTCGTTGCTCATAATTATACGATACCTACAGACGAAGGTAACCCGACAAGATAGTCAAATATTTCAATTGATTTATTGAAAAAGAAAAAAAATTATTAAATATAATTTGTGTATATACATATGTCTTAATATAAATCGAAGCTATTATTAATAAAAATATACTAGAATAGTTTTGCTTTAACAAACTACTAGATGTTATAATATAATATTTTGTGCGAGCATATTTGACTGGCAAAAAGCAGAAAAATATATTTGAACAAGTAAGAACATTGCAGTCGGGCGGTACCGACAGCGTTATACTCGTTCACGTTCTTAAATAAAAGATTGCATAGCTTCCATATATCAAACATCCATAACTTTGTCAAAAGTGAACCGATTTTCATGTTTGATGGCATTTTGATCATAATTTGTCCTATATATTGACTCCACATTCAAAATATATTCATTTTCGAAAATAAAATTTTTTTGTATTTTTTGGTCAAAAAAGCATGTACTCCCCCCTTGTGAATTTTGGAAAAAAAAATTTTTTGAAAATTTAGAATTGCGAATTTATAGTTTTAATCGATTTTATTTGTCACAATTAGCATAAAAAACAACATTGAAAGTGATTTTGGGAGGGTCAAATTTTTGGTCAAAAATCATGCCAAAATCGACAAAAATTTGGACACGTAAAGTTGTCAGATTCCATACCTCCCATATATCAAACCCCCATAACTTTGTCAAAAGTGAACCGATTTTCACGTTTGACGGCATTTTGATCATGATTTGTCCTATATATTGCCTCCACATTCAAAAATCTTTTTAGAGCTAGATGCATCACACTATGATGGGGTAATATGAAAATCTCTATCCAAACTTTCTAACTTTCACTTTATAAATAATTTTTTTGAAACTGAATTAATATTTATTTTAAGGTTAATATAATATATTTATTAGGTATTTTGAAGAAATATATTTCATGAAAATGGTATAAAATTATATAATTAGTTTGAAATCCAAACGTCGGA
>SCDT01000416.1:0-22078 GCA_004143765.1 Drosophila melanica
ATACCATAAATGCTTACACATACACATATATACAAATATAGCGTTACAAATGCTCAGTCACATTCACAGATGTAAGGAACGAGAAACGTGCACAAGTAAACCCCATACAAATGTCAAGCTTTACCTTCATTATTATTATTTTGTTTTTTTTTTTTTTGATAACACACTTATACACACAGGCATATATAAATATATACGTATTATATAATATAAAAAAAAAAGGTTCAATGTATATATCGAGTTTTGGGTGTTCAACCCCCCCTATCGCCAGTTGAAGTTCTATATTGCATTTCAAACTGTAAAGTTAAGCTGTACTCTTGGGTAGATATCATATGAGATATAGTACATATACATATATATGTATCTTAATGTAAGTGTATGTACGTTTCCCCTTATACTCTATGTAAATTAAGAGGCGCTTTATTGATACATATATATTATCCCAAAAAGTATTCTGAGTTAGGCAAATGCTTCTTTTATTCATTTGGTAACACTTTTGACTTGATTTCATAAACATGCTTCAAGTCGGCTTACTAGAACAACACACAAATACACACACATCTACACACACATCTACACACACTTAGACGCTTCGATTTCAACAACCATCTTCGTCCAAAAATTGTGCTACTACTCGTTAAACAAGTTGATAGAATGAGAAAATGTAAAACCAAAGCATATATATATACATACATATATATATACTTACATACTATATATAATTATAAAATTATAATAAAGCCCGGCATACATACATATTTGCATATATACATCCGATACACACAGATATATAATATAATTGCATTTTGATGTAAAATACTCGCTTAACAAAAAGAAAACAAAGAATAACTAATGGATTACTTGTAATTAATTACTCGTAATTATTCATAAAAAAAAAAAACAGTGTGCTTAAATTATAGGACAAATTTTCAATGTAAAATGTTTGCATTTTGGCTTGATCCGGTAGACGGGGGCGCCACTGGCCACGCCCACGCCCACCAAAACGAACACAAAACTAAAAATAGTAACAATAATAATAATACAAATAATAATAATAACATAAATCGAATAACTCAAATTAATAACAGCTTCTGCCGCCCAAGGCACATCCAGCAATGGGCCCCAGCACTAACTTTGGATCAGCACTAAAAGCCATGCAAAGCAAAGCAAAAACAAAGCGAAAGCAAACGCGAAAGCGAAAGCGCAGCAAATACAAATTATAAAGAAATTATAAAAGCAACAACAACTATTTAAGAGAATATAATTGTTTAACTTTTTTTTGTGGTGTAAATTATTTATACATACATGTATACATATGTATGTATCTGTATGCATATAATTAATGAGTATATGAACATATTTATTAAATAAATTGCATAGAAATTATATAAGGAGCGATGATGATTATTTGTAAAGGCAAATTATACCAAAAAGAGAAAACAACAAAAGCCCAAAACACAAAAACAAAAAGTAAATTATATATAATCGCATGCGTAACAAAATATATACACAAAAGTCAAACCAAAAATTGAGCATAATAAACAAACAAAAAACAAAAAAGGAATCTTTTTATTGTATTATTAACTGTCTCAATTGTTCAAGATCAGCATTATTATATTTTATAAATGGTATTTCAAAGCTATATATAATCCGATCATGGTAAGATACACCTCTTAAGCCCTATAGATACGAAAACTAGAAACTAACAATGCTATTTTTTTTAGAAAAAATAGCTCTATCTCGGTCATATCCTTGCTGATTTACAAAAGGCTTGGTGCGTTAGATTCGCAAGCACCAACTCTATCAATCGGCATCAAAAAAATATGGGTTCATCTAGGAATCGGATACTTTTAAAATTTCAGTTGATAGAGCGCAAGGAAACTGGTTAAAAATGCAAAATCCTTGATATTTCGGAAACTAACAGGACGATTTTGATGTCCTTTGGCCAATTGATAGCCCTGATCAAAACGAGTTGTTTGACACATGACTCGCTAGGATCCTCAAGGATTTTATCTTCGCTCCTGTAAGGATTTTCGTCATTTTTATTGCATATACCGAATTGGCGAAAATAATAATATCTGTTGTATAAAGGACATCGCGATAGTCCTTAAGATGGTCAAGTTAGCAACGATTTTCTGGCTTTTACCAAATTTTTCAACCTACCCCCTTGAAATAATTTTCACCAATATTTTTGGTGGACTCCTGAAAATCCTTGAATGCCTATTATTAGTCCTGCTTCTTGTGAGCTCAAAAAGGTATATCCTTCTAGGATTCTGAAGGAAACTGCTAAGTTACGGCTGTAAAACGAATGTCCTTTTTAGAAAAATGGCTCTAACTTGCCTATATCCTTGCAGATTTTGAAAAGACTCGGTGCGTTAGATTCGCAAGGACCAACTTTATCAATCATTAAAAAAATATGGGGTCATCTAAGAATCGGATACACGTTACAAATTAATATTATTAAGGGCGTAAAGAAAGAGAAACTTTATAAATAAATAAAAATACACAATTCTCTTTATTTAACTTCAAAAAAAATTATTGATTTTTTATTATTAATTTAATTTTCAAATCTTATTATTCGAGCTAAAACACCAAATAAAAATTTTGGGCCACCGATGTGAAAGGTTCTTGATGCAAAATCGAGCTGAATCACCAGGCGAACAGAATCGTCAAATGGTGGACGGAAAAATTAAAATTGTGCAAAATGTCGTTGCATACTTCTAAGGCTGCCGATGTGCAAGATCTCTACTGTAAACAGGCCCGCGAACACGAATTAAAATATTGCATACTTTTAGATGCTACTTTCATAAATAGCAGCTGTTAAAATTTACGCAAGTGAATTTCGCATTGCATATTTTTGAGCTGACACAAAAATGTACGCCGACTTGCAGGCATTTTAAAAGACGGTTCTTATTTTAATATAAAGAAAACCAACGCGGAAGATTTGTGTTTCAAATTAATGTTTATTGATGAATACTTTTATTTATGCATTGTTTACGTTGTTTATACTATTTGCCATTCTATATAAGAAGTTTTTTACATGCAATCAATGGAAATAGTTGTTCGGCATTTCTTGTGTATTCGTACTGTTTTTTATGATTTTTATTTAATACACACACCAAATGAAATAAAATGCACATCGCATTTTCATTATAATTTAGATTTAATTTACTTTTCTTGCAATCATTTGTTAATCTTCAGCGATTTGTGCTGCTAACTGGCTTGGTATGTATACATATATGTATATAGACGGTGTATATATATGTATGCATGTATTTATATGTATATAGAATGTAAAAATCGGAGTGTGTCTTTTTTTGTGTTTTACATGAAAAATGTGTGCAAAAGTCTGTGCCTTGTAGCCATGACTCTTAGGTTATCTGGGCGCCTATTCCACATGTGCTTAGTTCCATTTTATTCTCAAAATTAATATATTTATATAGCAACTCTCAGGCGCTTACTACAAATACAAATCGGATGACATTATATGGAATTGAAACAAAATGGAATTGAGCTCATTTGCAGATTATCGCCCCCATATATCTATACATATTATCAGGCAAAGCTTCTGATTTATCAGGCTTGCATTTGCATTTTAGTTGGTTTAGAAATTTGCATCGATATTATTATATAATATAATATGATTTCCGCCAAGTTCTTACTTGAATAGGCGTACACTTACAATATTTATTTATATTTACTCAGCAGCTATCGTCAATCGCTGCAATTATCGATATATATCGGGGAAAACACGATACAACGCGCGTCAATGCCTGCTTGTTATAATAGAATATACTCATTATATATGCAAATTCATTGGGTATATGTATTCTTGTGTGTACTTTATAGAGCTTGCATGCATTTTTGCATTTATATGAAAATCAAGTTTGCATCATAAAATTTAACTATGTTCCCCTCCTCCGATTGGGCATAGGGAACCCGCTTAAATCTAGGACTATTGCAATGTGTTGCCCTTCATTTTGTTTTGTTTTTATATTTGTATTTTGGGCTAAACATTGTTATTTCCGTTTATACAATTGCAAATTTTGTGGGTACACTAAAACAAATTTGCTGTTTGTAATTACGATTTTCTTATTAATTTATGTATATATTTTTTTTCATTTTTCGTTTGTTAGCTTGGCCAAGTTGCTTGTTCAAGGGCTACAAATAATTTAGCTAATAAATTAGTTTGTCATTTGTTAAATTTTGTATACTTAAATTTGACCAATAAAAAGTTTTGACTTAATTTTTAGCTCGACTTCAACAAAAATACTCAAAGACTCAATTCAAAAAATATTCATTTCATTTTTTTACATTTTTGTTTTTGTTCCTTTGTTTTGTTTAGGGCTTTAATAAATTTCAACTATTAAAAATAAATGCAAAAAATTTAATTTAATTTAGTATTGTATTTAAATTTAAATTTGTTTTCAGCAAATGTTGCGCATATGTTTTTGGGAATTTCCTTCACTCTTTGCTGCTAAAATTGAGAAATTGTGTTTGGTGTGTAAATATTTGAACTATATAGTATATAATAAATCTCATCGTTTGCTTTTTGTTTTGTTTTTGTTTTTTTTTTTTTGTTTGTACTTTGTTAGAAATTCATGCAGATATGCCGAAATTATCCAACCTAGTCCTTACTGCCTCATCAAACGAACAGATCCAATGAACGAAAAACCAACCAGTTCCTATACTAATGTTCCAGCCCAAAACGTTAGCCCTACTACATTAATGAAGCCCTTTCCTTGTCCCACAAATGATGCTCAAATGCTAACCAAGCTAAGTACGCACACAAACATATCCAATTATCGTTAATCGTTATCGATTATCGCTTATCGCGCCCACCTGCCTGCTAGTCTCCTTACTAAGCCCTTCAAAATTTGTTGTTATCGATTAAATTTATGCTTATCCTCATATGTTATCATACTTACACTTAGATGTAAATTTAACATTAGGTTATTTAGAGACCAAAAACTAAAAAAATACAAATAATAATTAAACACGCTAATGCATAAACATTTGTATAAATTGCACATGATTTTGACTTGGTACGTTAATATCTAGGACAATACACATATATCATATAAAGATGCGCCACGTTGGAGTCGCAGTCGATTTTCATCTTTTGCAAAAGTTTAACTAAACGATTTGGTCAAGTTTCGCTTTATGTTGCCTTTTGTAAGTGTGTGTGTGTGTGTGTGTATTTTACAATTCTTACTTGTACAGATTTATATAGATGCAAGTAAGTATTTGCAATTGGCACATTATTACTAACAAAGTCAAATTATTATTATATAAAATATGTTGGTATTTTGTTTTTTTTTTTTTTTTTGGGTCTACTAAATTTTTATATTGTATTGCACATGATGTAAATTGCAAAGAACACGCGAACAGCGAGTTAACATACCGTTAACAGTTGTATGTTAACAGTCGATTGCAAATAAACTAAAAAATGGAAATCAAAGAGAAAATCAAAATAAAAGTCAGCTTGTTGAACTAAACCATTAACTAAGTATTTATTGAAATAAAATAATGATAATTGCAATTATATTCAATACATATAATTAATTAATTAAGACAATTAAGCTTAACTCAAACAAGAAAGAACAGTTATCATCGGAGTGCCGAAGATCAAATACCCTCGCTGGCATATAGCAAATGACATATATTTATAGTAAACTCAATTGTCGTCCGAGATAATGCGATTGTTATGCTAAAGATCGGATCGAGATAGTTTCCAAATTGAACGACTAATCTGCGTCGAGGCAGGCGGACGGACAGACACGACGGACAAGTGTATATACACAGATTTCTACTCGATTGGGTCGATTTTAAAGTTGCGCATTTTGTGACAGTTATAAATAGCCCACTGCAAGGGTACAAAAAAGAATAAAGAATTTCTGCTACAAACTAATTGCATTATGTTTTCTTTCCGTTATAGTTTTTGTTATTACAATTACATATGCATATAGATACATATATATATATTTATATGTATGTAATTGTAAGTAGTTGTAGTTGTAAGGGTTGAGAGAAACATTATTTAAAGTTTAGCATTAATTTATCTGTTGCATTGCGCATTTGAAACTTAACTTAGCCAATTTGGAGAAACAAAACTTATTTGCGAATGTTGTTTTGTAATCTTAAAATTAATTTAATAGTGTGAAGACTTTTGATAGTTATTCAATGTTGAAATCTTCGTATTTCTTTTTCAGCCTAATTTCAGCTTGATCAAAAAAAAATATATATATTGTATTTATAATATTTATAATAATAATAATAATAATATTAATAAAGAAACACAATGTTGGTGATGATGCTTAAAATTATCGTTATAATAAAAATAATAATAATAGTAATAATAATGACAAAATGTTGCGCAATTTAAACACAAACAAAAAGACGATTTTCTATTAAGGCAAATTAGGTTTACAGCGCCAAAAGAAAGGCGCTGTTTAATTGCAACGCGAGGGTTGCTCATAAAGTTAACATAACATAAAGCTGCTAAAGTCCCATCTGCAACGCAATTCGCGAGTGTGTGTGTGTGTGTGTGTGTTTGTATTGTGGTATGGGATTACTGTGTGTCGCGTGTCTCAGTGTCTAAAATTAAGTTCTACGTTTTTCTAGTTTCTAGCGCTACCAAAGTTGCCGCCATCTTGGCCGACATTAAAAATTTCCATAAATTTTCATTTGTTATTTCCGCCGTTTACATTTGAAGCTTATTTTAAGTGTTAAACATTTTTACTAAATTAAGTTTACATAAAGGATTCGTGCCACAACTGAAAAAAGCCAAAAAAAAAAAAAAAATAATAATTAATCGGGGGATAGCGGAGGGCAAATTTGGGAAATTCGGGGATTGAGATAGATTTGGGCGCAGCCGGCTGATTATTAGTTAATTATGATAACAATATTGTTAATTATGATAATGGTGATGCCGATGATCATGTTGTTGTTAAGTATCTTAAAATTAATTTAACAGCTCAACGACTTTCTCTCTGTTGTTTCAAACAAATCCGAGTTAGTGGAACGCAAGGAAATGGAGGAGAGGAGGGGACGGGTGGGTGTTTGGGTGTTGTTACAGTTGCATGCTAAAGTGTTAGTGTTGCAAGGAGCACATGTGGCGCTGCCGCATTTTGAACAAATTAAAAAATGATTGATACAAATTATATAATAAACATTAAATACTAATTGCATATTTGATGCGTATTTGTTTGCTGTTATCTGTTTGAGTGCAACTCGAACTAGTAAATGCTACAAAGGGGGTAAACAGTTGCAGTTGCAGTTGCAGTTGCACTTAGGCGGCCGTGTCCACCTCCTCGACTATGTGGTTGGGTGAGACCTCGCTGGGCGGTGCTGTGGTGGCTGCAGCAGCAGCAGCAGCAGCTGTTGCTGCTGTTGTGGTTGTTGTTGCTGATGTGTTGCTGTTGCTGTTGCTGCTGTTGCTGTTGCTGCTGTTGCTGCTGTGCTTTGCCTTTACCGGCTGCAGGGGCGTCGTCATCAGGGCGCTGACACCACTGTACTGTGAGACCGTCTCAACCTCAACGGCGGCCGGCGCTGCGGCTGCGTTCGCATCGTACGGTGAGCTTTTTAGTTTGCGCGCCTCGCGCTTCTGTTTGCGCTGCTGCATCACCAGGCGCAGCTGGTCCAGCTTGGACTTGGTCTTCAGATTGGCCAGTTCGCTGGTGCACTTCTGGCACATGTGCTCCCGCTCCCGCTGCCCGTCCTCGCCGCTGGTCGTGCGATAGCGGCACAAACAGCCGCTTGAACTGTCCGCTGACGTTGCATTTGCGCTGCCATTGCTCGCCGCAGCAGCATCTGTGCAGCAGCCGACGAGTGCGGCTGATTTGCTGCCGCCAGCTGCCGTTGCCGCGGATCCGCCCTTGGCCAAGTAGTGGCCATTGCATTCGCCGTAGGCGCAACTGCCGCTGCCAAAAGCCGCTGCGGCTGCTGCCTGTTGTTGCTGTTGTTGCTGCTGTTGTTGCTGCTGCGCGCGACTGTTGCACTTGGCGCAGTTGTGATGCTTCGAGGAGTACTGCAATGGAAGGCATTCATCGATTAATTAGGGATGCATATCGATAACAAAACATTGAATATCATATTGAAAATATTAAATATAAAAATCGGTATTGAATATCGATAACATTTGAAATTTATCGATTAAAATTCTTCGAAATAATTTAAGAAATGAGCATATTTTCTGATATACCCTATGAAATATCGATGCATGCCACATATATCGATTTTAATATATGGTGTTTTACTTAAATTTTGATATCGATAGAATATATAGTTCGCCGTATCGATATATTGGAAAAACATCCGATATGTTTGCAAAGAGATACTTTAGAAATTGAGAAAGACATAAAAGAATATCTGAATAATCAAGAATATTGACGCGATTCAATGAAAAAGTGAAATACCAAACTTAAACTAATTTTTATATTGCTCAATAAATTACCTGTTTGCTGCGCGCGCCGTGATGCAATCCGAAAGCTGCAGATGCTGATGCAGATGCAGTGGGTGCTGCTGTGATGGCAGCGATGCTGCTGCTACTGCTGCTACTGCTGCTGCTGCTGCTGCTGCTGCTACTGCTGCTGCTCGCAGAGGATGTGGAGGCGCTGCTGCTGGATGGTGCCTCGAAGCTGATGCGTGCCCCGCGGCTGTATTGGGGCGTGGCACTCAACAGATCGTTGAGTATGTGAATCACCGTGGAGATGTCGCGCTTCGGGCGGCCAAAGCGATCCTGCAGCGCCGGGTTCAGTGTGCCCGAGAAGGTGCCCGAGTAGATGCCCTTGCCGTGATTCTTCATCGACTCAATGACGGCGCCGGAGCCGCTTTTGCGCGGCGTCTCCTCATCGCCGGCGATGCCGGCACCGACGCCCACACTGCCGCCGCCGGACAGATCGATCTTATTGGTGAACACCTCTTTGGACAGTTTGCGCAGCGTCTGCGTCAAATTGCGCGACGCCTCCGCCAGCGTGCGCGTATCCGACACGCCCAGTCCGGCATCCTCCAGCTCGTTCCCAATCCCATTTCCGTTTCCATTTCCATTGCCAGCTGCAGTTGCTGCTGCAGTTGCTGCTGCTGCTGCTGCTGCTGCTGCTGCTGTTGCAGTTTTCGTCTCGTGCGGCTTCAGCGCTGCTGCAGCAGCGGCAGCCGCCGCGGCAGCATGATGATAGTGGTGGTGATGATGGTGGTGGTGGTGGTGGTGCCGCAGCTTCGACCGTGTTATGGTGAACGGATTGTTCACCGTCTTGTGCAGCGAGCTGTCCGCGTTTCCAACGTTTCCACGCGTCACGGCGCCCATGTTGCTGCCACCATTATTATTGGCTGTTGGTGGTGCAGCAGTTGTCGTTGGTGGTGCTGTTGCTGCTGCTGATGCTGATGCTGTTGCTGCTGTTGTGGTCAGACGCGTGCAGAGGCACGAGGTGAGCTTGGCGGCTATCGGATCCTGTTGACAGCCACCGCTGGTGCAGCTGGCAACCGCCGCGGCTGGCGGTTGAGTGGTGCTGCTGCTGGAGGAACTGGAGCTGGCACCGCTAGTGGAGCTGCCGATGTGCATGTTCTTGATGGCCGTCGTTTTCATGGGGCTCGAGACGAGATTGGAGAGCGACTTGATTGGCGACTGCTCTGCCACCGTCGACGTCGACGTCGATTTGGCCAGTTTAGCCGCCGCCGCCGCTTGGTTAGCGGCAACAGCAGCGACAGCGGCCGCAGCTGCCACACGCGGCGTCTGCGTCAGCGCAATGCTCTTCACGATATTCTGGAGACTCTCGTAGTCGCGCTTGCTGAGGAACGAGCTCAGATCGGAGCTCTTGATGGCGTGCGGTAACTGAACGTGGCCAGAACCCGTGCCGCCGCTGCCGCCGCCGCTGGCTGAGGTGGTGTTCAGCATGCGGCTACCGCCAACACTTCCGCTTCCGCCAGCACCACCAGCACTGCTGGAACGCTCGATGTCCAGCTTGCGCGTGGAGCCGCCAGCACTGCCAGCGGCCACCGCCGAGGCGTTGTGGTGGTGATGATGATGGTGGTGGTGGTGGCTATGACTGTGGCCGTGGCCGTGGCCGTGGCTGTTGTGACTGTGCTGCAGACTCGGATGCTGGTGGCTGTGCACGTGTCCGTTGCCAATGCGACCACTCGCCGGTCGCTGGCTGGCGGAGCGAGTGCGAGCGTGCGATGAATGCGAACCACCACCGCTGCTGCCGCCGCCGCCAACTGCACCACTGCAGCCCATCACTGCGCCGGAGGAGAGTGCACCCGAGGAGCTGTTGCCGCTGCAGCCGACGGCCGAGCTGCTGCCTGCCGGCTGCAAGGCAGAGGTGCACGAGGCGGCAGCGGTGCCGCCAGCGGGATTAACGGTGCTCAACTGCAGCTGGATGAGCATCATGTGATCGCCCAGCCGCATGCTCAGATTGAGTGGCGTCTTGCCGCTGAGGAAGTCATTAACCTGCGAGTCGTTAAGCGATTCCAGCGCCTGCATCACTGTATTCTCCGGACGCTGTGCCTGCAAGAATACCAAGAATAGAGGGTAAGTTCGAAACAAACATTAATATATAAAATTATACTAGTATTGTAATTTTTCTACATATAAATATAATCAATTTTACTTTTATTTATAATTTTATTTGATTTTGCAACTGTAACTGTTTCATGTTAACCAAGCTGAAGCTCGGTCTGTTAGTTTAACAGCAGCTACACTTTCTGTTAAACAACAGCACAATCTCAATTGTCTGTTAACTGAAATGTTTGATAACAGTGAGCGCACAGATTTCAAACAATAACAATTACTGTTAAGCTGTTTACAGCGAACTGTTAACAGCATTCGAAAAACGAAAAAGCGACGATCGACAAAGGAAGATAAATATATGAAAACCCCAAACGAATCCAAATCCAAAGTTAAGTCAACTATGCAAACCTAACCTCTCTCTCTCTCATATAGTTTTTGCCCCGATCGAACCGACCACAGGCGCTTTGTTGTCGTACGTGATTCAATGCGACGCCTTTGTGTTATGATAAAAGCCAGCAGCAGCAGCAACAGCAAAAATTTTGTAATCAGATCAAATGCATGTATAGTTACTATCTTGCAAAGAGATATAGAATCAGAATGAAAGAATTCAAAACAACATTTTTCAAACTGCCATAACCTTGCCCAAGCTGAACCAAATAAACCAAGACCCAATCTATTGAGCAATATAATAATTAGTATTATGGAAATTTATATTAATAGTTATATACTATAAATGTATGCAGTGAGATAGAATGTAAATGAATTCCAGTTAATCAGCAGTTCCACTGCAAGTTCTGTAAGAGACTATCAACTGTGCCCAGTTGCTTTGGTATTTCACTTTTTCATTGAATCGCGTCAATATTCTTGATTATTCTGATATCGCTGATGTCTTCCTCATTTCTAAAGTATCTCTCTGCATAAATATCGGACTTTGATCGTATAACTGTCTCTTTTCGCAGTATATCTCCCCCTCTTTTTAGAAAAATGGAAATGACGAAAGAAACAGTGAGTTTTCTTCTTATTTATTTAAACATTGTTCACAATTTCTGCATGAACCTCGATCTTTATTGCTATATTAAACTTTACCTTTATAGCATTTACTGTTAATCTTTTTTGATATGTAACTCTCCCTCTCTCTGTCTATATAAATTTATACATGCAATATATTACAATTTACCAACCTTCTGTTTTCTCTGTCTCTCTCTTTATCTGTAAATTGTTTATCTCACTTTATCTAACTTTATATGAATGTCCTTTCTGTTTTAATTATTTTTATTAATTTTTCAACACTTGTTGCGCAACTATTAGTAATTAGTAATTTCATTGTTTGTACATTCTGTTCAAGATTTGCCGGTTGGCGATTAATTTATAGGAGCCTTTTCTAGAAATTATTTTATTTATAGATTTATTTTTTAACAGAAATTGCAATTGTAGTTTCTTTCTGATACATATGTATATATATTTTGTTATTATTTTGTTTTTGTTTTGGTTTTTGTTCTTTACCCGATTGCTTAGCTTTGAGTATACAAGTACTTAAAGTATATATATATATATATATATGTGTGCACACTTGTGTGTAATTATAATATGCATGTTTTTGCATGCGAATAATACACACTGACAAAGAAACACAACAAAACGAACACGAAAACAACAAATACGACGTTGACAACTCTGAAGCTCGATTTGTATTTTAAAGGTCTGGGTTAATTAATCATTTTCATTGCGAACGGACATACAAAAAGATCGTCTGATCAAGTCCGCAATATGACTTTGTAGCCCTGCCCCTTCCCACCTCCCTTTTTCCGCACACACACACACACACTTAATTGGCAGCTCGTATGTGTGTGTGTGTGTTAATTTTTATTGCCTGCTGACACAGTGACCCAATAATATTTCCAAATTTTTCAACGCTTTTGTGAAAGACGAAGGGTTGACCGCAGAGGGGGCGTGGGAGGGGGGAACAGCAGTATTTTTTTTTTTGATAGCTGCAACTTTCCCTTTACACAGGTCGATGGATGGATGCCTGAGGTGGTGAGGGGGGGGACTGCGGCTAGTTGTGCAACTGCTTTAATAGTTTCCCCCCTTTATCTGCTCCCCCCGCCAAGCCACCTTGCCTAGGCAAAGCGTCTGCTTGGCAACAAAAAGAGAAAAAACCAAAATATATTTGTGCATTTTTTTTTAACGAATTTCGTCTTCGTCTTTGAGGCCTATTGGCTTTGTTGTTGTTGTTGCTGCTGTTGTTGCTGCTGTTGTTGCTGCTGTTAAGTGTACCAAGGTCAGCTGACGTCGCCGTCGCGATTTGTCGCCAGCGGCGCACGCAACTTACGTCATGCAGCAGCGTCGCGACGCGTCGAAATCGAAAATGTAAAAATTTTAAGCGCAGCAACAGCAACAACAACAACAGCAACAACGTGGACAACAACAAAGGCGGCCAATTCTGTAATTTATTAGCTTTGTGCCAATTGTTTTGGCTTTTAAAAGCTTTTGGCTTACGGCATTAGGTTTAGCTCAGCGTGTAAATATATAAATATACTTATATATATATGTCTGTGTGCGTGTGTGCATGTGTGTTTTCGCTTCAAATGGCAACACGAGCCAAAACCTAGTCAGCTAGCACATTGGCCATCTGCTCAACAGGCTCCCCTCCGGCTCCTCCCCTTCCGTAACAGCACCCCACCTATAAACAGTTACAAAATAAAAAACGTTTTTTGTTAGTCTCTGTTTTGAGTGCACTCGCTCTCTCTCTCTCTCTCTCTCTCTCTCTCTCTCTCTCTGTCTGTCTTTCTCTCTATTTCGCTTTCGCTCGCACAACCGGTTTACAACGGAAAAGCCGACAGTGAATACCGCTGCGCGTCCCACTAAGCCCGTTACGCGCATACAACAACAACTCCAACAACAACAACAACAATAACCATCAGCTAGAACAGTCGAAACAATAACAAGAGTGAAATTACTTCAACCGACGTTTCTCATCCAAACCAAAATTGAACAGCAAAAAATTAGCACAACAAAAATATGAATGCTAATCTCTTTATCTCTCTCGTTTTTTTCTCACTGTTCGCTCTTTAAATATTCCCAGCAGTACTTCCCCGTTTGTCTGTCTGAAAGCCACTATTACAAAGTTTGAGTGCAAGTCCAACTTTTATATGGCATTTCATTGGCCAAATTGTTGGCCAAGCACCGTTTCCAAAAACAAAAACAATTAAAACAATAAAGAAATTATTTGAAAATATATAAAAAAAATATTTTTTTCAAAATTTAGAATTGCGAATTTATAGTTTTATTCGATTTTATTTGTCACAATTAGCATAAAAAACAACATTTGAGGTTATTCTGAGGGGGTCAAATTTTTGGTCAAAAATCATGCCAAAATCGACAAAAATTTTGACATGTAAGGTTGTCAGATTCCATAGCTCCCATATTTCAAACCCCCATAACTTTGTCAAAAGTGAACCGATTTTCACGTTTGATGGCATTTTGATCATGATTCGGCCTATATATTGAGTCCACATTCAAAATATATTTATTTTCGAAGATAACATTTTTTTGAATTTTTTGGTCAAAAAAGCATCAATCGAGTAGCTCATAAACTGGGGAGATATAGCCATTTCCAATTTTTCAGGGCAGGGGAGCTGGGGTCGTCACCAGCTATCTACATACCAAATTTGGTGGCTCTATTTTTAAAATTTTGGAAAATATTCACTTTTTATCGATTTGCGATTTAAGGGTGTATCGATATGTTATCGTATTGCCAGCCTCCCAGTGGGCGTGGCACAAAAATCTTAACACTTTGTCTGAAGAGGATAACAACAAGTATATATCCTAGTTTCACTTCGTGAACGAGTATAAAAATGAATTTTGTTATTTATTAGCGAACTTTGGCGTGTTTATGTAAAAGAAAGAAAAAAAAAAAAACAAATTAAAAACGACTTAAAAGCTGCTTTAAAAATGTCTGTTCTTTGAGCAGTCAAAATGTTTAATTGCAGATTTCATGAATTTATTTTTTGAATAAACAAACAATAATGATTGATATTTGTGCGTTGATTGAGTCCAGCATCAAGTTGCAAAGATAAGAAAGTATCTTAAAGGAAGTAAAACATTTAACATATTAATTTCTATGTAGGTTTAAAATTGTGTAATTTTATTTCTTTTAAACATACAACAATATTTTAAAAGTTACTCAATAAAATTATTTGCTATAGCAATATCACAAAGTTTTAAATATTTACAAGCCACTATCAGGGAGATTTGCTCTGAGTGCACAAGATAATATCTTCACAGAGAGTAAATACATATTGTATTCCATCTATGAACAAAAAAAAACCCCAAACGTATTGCGCTATACACTTTTATGATTCATATTTAATAGTTAAACATGTGAATATGATAAACATTCGTTTGTATGGAGTGGATATGGAGAGATTAGATACGAGAGGTATGCGGATGAATAGGTAGTTTGCATTCGTTCATTATAGTGGGTGAAGTAGTAACAAAATTGGCAAGAAAAAAAACCAACAAAAAAATTTTTCTTTTATTTTTAAATTTACTTTAATTAGTTTTTGTGCATAGTTTTGATTCAGTTAAAGAATATTTGCAGGTTTCTATTCCATCATAATTATATTTTTATTTGCAATTGCCTTTGTTTGCCGCACAGTTTGCGAGGCATTGGACTTTGCACGTGCTCAATGCTAGTGCGATTTGTTGGTGGTGCCATTCGACGAGTGGTGCGACTACAAAGACGGCGCGCCACTAGCACTTGACACAAAGCCACTAACAAAGCAATTCGTATGTGCAAGTGTGTGTATTTGTGTGTGTGCGTGTGTGTGTGTTAATTTTGGGGACAAAGCAAAAACAAATATTTTTATTTTCAAGTTTCTCTTTAATGGTGTGCGTGTGTGTGTGTGTGTGTGGGCGTGCGTGTGTTTGCTGACCATGAAAATATTTTTATTGCTTAGCTTTCAAAAATTGTGTAAAACCGCCCTTCCCAGCCCCTTGGCCCAGTCTTGAGGCCAGCCACGATCCTCACATATATTTGGCATTTGAATTGATAAGAACAACCCCTCCCCCCGCCCCACTGACGCCTGCCTTCACCCACTCAACTTATAAGTTGGTATTTATAGTGTACCGCACACACACAAAAAAAACAGCAAGAAAGAAAAAACTACAAAAAATAATAAATAAATATAAAAAAAAGAGCAACCACAACAAAGGAGACGACAGCTGGCGCCATCGATCGCGACTGCTTGTTTGCCTCCGTTATCTAAGCAGCGGCGTTGGCGTCGCTGCTGCTGTCACTGCCGGCGCAGCTTTGCACTTGCTCGAAAAACAGTTTGAACGGCACTGACCGGCAAACTGTGGAAGCGGCTACGTAACCGGTTTTTTGTGGCTTGCCAATTGGCATGGCTAGCAATAGGTCTAATAACAGAAATTAGCTTGTGCATAGTTGCAACACACACACACACACACACACACACACACACATACACACGAACACAGACAGCGTGGCAGCGCGATTGAGAGATGGGAATATAAATAACTTGCTTTGTATTCACAATTTAAAAATAAACAGTCATTGATAACAATTTTTAAAAGCGTTTCTTTTTTGTTGTTTCTACCTAAACTTAATAGTGTTTTCATTCCATTTCGTTTTGCATCTTTCAAAAGGTGCAGCAGAAAGCAGCTGTTTAATTCCGATCGTTTCACATGCAGATTTTCGATTCGATAAGCAAATTTAGGGCGACAGAGAGAAAGAAACTTGCTTTGAATTCATAATTTTCAAAGCGTTTAATTTCAATTGTTTCTAATTTGTTACAAGTGATGTTTTCATTCCATTTCGTTGAAAAGAAACACAAGTACAAATGTTTAATTCCGATCGTTTCACCCACAAATTTTAAATTCGGTAAATTTTCGGTAAAACTTCTTTGTTGAATTTGTAACAGTTTCCAAAGTGTTCCATTTAAATCGTTTCACATACGCTGTTGCTGTTTCATTGTTTCGCTTCAGTATTCATTTTGCAATTCATTCGCTTCATTTTGCATTCATTTCATTCACGTAAATACAAAAATCACAGCCAAATGCTAGATAACTGTTTAGCATTTAAATGACAGAGCCCTTGAACGGAATTTCCAGCCCAGGGGAACTTTTTTTCCTCAAACAAAAGAAAAACCGGCTTTGAAAATCGTATAGGCAATAGCGCCACATAATCACATCGTGTACACTCGAGACGTGCGTTAACTATATGCCGAACATTAAATACTCTACATCCCAAATTGGCCAAAAAGTTCACATTTTTATTGCACAAAAAGCAAAATCTCTTTTATTTTGTTTTCATATATCATTTAAATGTACGAATGAAATATTATTTTGCTAAGGTATATTCAAATTAAAAACATTCATAACTAATATAATTAGGAATATATTCTTGTTTACGTTTAGATTCAAATGTTACAAGCATTTGCACACTTTGCATATTCCCTTTTCTAATCAATTGCAATTAGTGCGAGGTATAAAAACGTTTTCAATTTGATTAGCGCCACAACAGCAGCAGCAACAACAACAACAATAAATTCCTTAGCCAATTATTACTCATGCCAAAAGCAATTAAAATAAACTAATAATAGCAATTTGTAAATGGCAAAAAGCAAAGTGAATTGCAAGCGACTTTCGCGGTGCAAATCGATTCAACAGAAAATATATATAAAAACTATATGTAAACAAAATATCATCTTAATAATAACGACTGAGTAATCCAAGATATTTATATAGTATCTACACACATGGTATTATCAATGGGCTAAAAGTCTTTAATACTACCACTACTAATAAATCGGGTATAGCCGACAAGACAATACTTGTTTACAATAAAATAAATCTTAAATTGTGGGAAATGTAGTTTATTGCGCCGTTAAGAAACACTCTCTAGTTTCAATAACAGACAGCAAGACGGACATTACATAAACCCAATATACTCTTTTTACCTTCTGAACGAGCATAAAAATCAAACGTGTTTTTTGCCCAACAACAACAAGAATCAACACTTGCAAGTATTTCCTCTTACTCTAGATGAAGCAACCTCTATACTCATACCATTGGCCATACTCATGCCGAATACCCATTCCATTCCATTCTCACAAGTAGTTGAAGTTTACGTTGTTCCAATGATAAACCGGATTCACGGAAATTGATGAGCGGTGCGTTTCCGTTGCACTCGCCAGTCGCCACTCGCATGCCAACAGCAGCAACAACAAACAAGCAGATGTTTCGTCGTGCCAGTAAGTAAATAAAAGAGTTGATGTTCTTCTTGATCATCATAATGATCATTATCGCAGTCACAACGATGATAATGATGGTGCTTCTGTGTGCATTGATAAGTTTACCAAATTGCGCAATATAGCAGACAACCGACAATGTCATCAAGCCGTCATGTTTGCCATGTCGTCAACTTGTCAATTTATCATATCGCGCTGATAAGCTACATAAATTTCTCAACACAAAGGTGAAACATTCCAAGATGCAACACTGAAAAGAGCAAGAATAGTTTTTCTTGCATAACTTATTAGCATGCGTTTGCATTGCAATTTTTCAAACAAATAAAAGTGCCAAAAATATATATTTATATGTAAATCGCCAAAAATTTCAAATATTTTTTTTTGTTCAATATAATTTCTTTATTCAGTTTTGCAGATTTTTTGTATATATTCGCAAACGTACTTTGATTTAGTGCATTAAAATTTGTACAAGTGAAAAGTTAAATTCTTTGCAATTTTCTTGGATAAAAAAGAACTAGTTCGCAACAGCTGGCCATTCACCTGTGCTGCGTTCACTTGTCTTAAATTTCGATTTCAGTGCGGTTTTTTTTTTTCGTTCGTTTCTTTCTTAGCGAACTTCCTTTATCCGATTTTTTTTGTATGCGATTTTCTGTTGGCCAACATTACAAAGGACGCATAAATTCGATGGGGCCGCACCTACGTCGCCGTCGTCGTCGACGCTTTGGTATTTTGGCTTTTTATGGCCGTTCATCGACGGCTGTTAACTGCTGCATTTTGCTTTGTCTCGACTGCTCGGCGGCTCATCCGCATCATCGTCATCACTTTCCTTATGCCTTTAGCTTCATCATTATCATCAGCATGATCATCATCCTGGCCGCCATCAACGTCATCATTGTCATTATTATTATTATTATCAAATTTCGCCCTTTGTCTGCGCTGTTTTGGGGCTTTTGTCGTCTTTTGTTGCAATAAAAAAAATCATTTTCATAAATCTATGCGACCGACCACACAGAGAACGAGCAAAATATAAATTACGCATACGCACTGTCCAACAGCAACAGCAGCATCTGGCCAAAAAAAAAAACAACAAAAAATTCAACGAAAGCAAAAGCAAAAGTAATTCATTTGACAAGCGATGCCAGCGCATCATTTAAATGACATAAATAATAAACGCCAGCCCCCACAAATGTAAATGTAGGGGGGGACATTGGCGGGGCGGGGCGGATTTACTCCGGTGTGCCACACAGTCGGTCATGGTGCATGACACGCTGAAGACAACGCCCACCCACTTGATTGCCGCTTCAGCTACTGCATTGCCAAAAAGCCAAACAAAAACAAATTAAGTTGAAACGAAATTGAAATGATGACACAACAAAGACGCTGAAAGACAGCCAAGAGACGCCAGTGAAAAAGAAGAAGAAGAAGATGGCAAGCTGTGAGAGAACAACCGGTCAACTAGACTTGGATGTTTGGCCACGCTACAGAACAATGTATGAATTCCACTCGTTTCCACTCTATAAAATATACTCTATGTAGATATTTCAAAAAATTAAGTTATCCAATTGGATTAGTTTTATGTTTCATTCCATACGTTGCACACTTTATAATGTTTCTGCTATGTTTCATATATCTAATTTAAAAAAGTGTTTCATTCCATTTGTTTCACGCTCAAAATAACTTAGTTCTATTTCTTAAAACTATCATATTCCATTCGTTTAACACTAAAATGCCCAAACGCACACTTTTGCTTAACAATTGATCATGTTACATTCCATTCCAATTTGTTTCTTTTGCAAAACACGTATCTGAACAGACATAATCGGTAAGGGAAGTATATATTATTATTCGCCCGCCCACTGATTAGTGTTATGACAAATTTCAGCAGCATTTGGTTAATCTGCCAGTCTTGTGTACATATACATATATATAAATATATGTATGTACATATATTTGTCGCTTATAATAAAGTTTACAAAATATTATTACTTTTAATAGCTGCTGAAACGTTTTCTGACATTTTTTGGTCGTCGCCGCATTTCATTTAAATGACACGCCGAAAATGCTTCGAGACGGGGTCCGAGATAAAATTGGAACAATATGCAAATATTTTGCCAGACAAATGATTTGTTGCATATAGAATGAAATGGCAACGGGCAGCGAAACGGTATCTTTGGGTATTTATATAAGAGGCCAGAATCACGAGCACTTTTACTTTGGCTTCAAAAGCTAACGATAACCACGTGTCTTGGATAATCGTCAGACAATTGGATCGAATAATTTTTTTAAATTTATTTATTTTTTTTTTGTGTTTTATTTTAATTTAAGAAACTGCATACTGCTGACCCACAGCGGTCACCTTGTTGTCCTGTGTTATTAGTCATTTTGTCAATAAATCAACTCAAGCCATCAACTTGTCACTTGTTAACATACATTTCAGCGTCATTCGTTGGCCAGTTTGGATTCTGGGGGGAATCGGGGAGTGGTTCATAAGGAACACTGAAATCGGCACCTGTCCAAATTTTGGGACTACCGTTTACACATTTCCAAAAAAAAAAAAAATAAAATATATAATACAGAAAATAAACAATATTTTGTTGTATGTCGAGGAGTATTTCGCTAATTAGGAGCAACGGCATCACAAAAAATCAATGACTCAGCAGACACTTGACTCAAGACTCTCAAAGTCAGACCGCGAACAGATCCAAACGGATCAGATCAGATCCGATCTGGACAGAAGCAGAACAACATAACATAAAACAGCAGTCGCTCAAATTGAATAGCTAACTAAGCAGGCGAGTATCCAATTTCAGTGCCAGGCCTTTGACACGCCCAGTCAAACACCCCGAATGAATGCATTCTGACAAAATATGTACAACATTTATATGTATATGTGTCATGTATAAATCATGAGTATATATATTTGTATATATAAAATAAACAAACGCCTTTCTTTTAGCTTCTCACCTTTCTGCAACGCTGGCTATTGGCACCCGTAACAAGCACTTTCAATCATCTCTGCTTCCGCCCCCCCTGCCCAAAAATTATCACTAAACAAAGCATATTCTGGGTGTATTTTATATATATATATTGCTGATACCCTGCATCAAGCACAGCAAGCTGGGTTGCATCAAATAACTGTGCTGCTTGAAAGTGTTACGAATTGTTAATGGGAATGCTTTTACATAAATTTGCAGGGTATATCAACAATCTGTCAAAATAGTGCACATTGATCCAGTACCCCATGGCGCACAGGGTATTATAAAGTCGATGAGACGCAATTATCCAAAAGTACTTAATTGTCTTAATTTGTTTCAAGTATTTATTTTGTACCGTTGTTCATTTTTTGAAAAAGACACAAAATATTAGCAAAAATATATACACATATATATTTGTATAAATGATATATATGAATATATATATAAATATATAGCAAAGCAGACGCAAAATTGTTAATTGGCTTTTAAAGCTATTTGTATATGTAACATGCATCATGCTATATAAAAATATATATTATATATATACAAATTTTTGGTTTTTTTTTGTTTTTTATTTTGTTTACTTTCAAATTTATTTTTATTGCTATTTGAAAAGACAAAGCGTAAGCGATATTTGGCATCATTGAGAGGTGAACAGCGAGACAAAGGACGAATATTTGGACGGAGAAAGAAATTTAGCTGCTAATTTTTGCGCTAATCTTTAGGGTGCAATAATTGACATTTTGTGAGCTTATATATACAAATGTATTTATTTAGTGATAAATGTTTTTTGTTATTTTAATTTTTTATAAAGAAAAAAAAAAACAACAACATTTGAACAGCAAAATGCAAATAAAGGCGAAAAACGTTTGAACCAAATAAAGAACAATCACTAATAATTGTTTTCAATTGTTGTTGTTGTTATTATTGTCGTTGCTGCTGTTGTTGCTTTTCGTTATTTTTATGGATTTTCGTGCACGTTAAAATATTTCTTTGTTCGCCTCACGAAAATTGCATGCAATTCTATATAACACACACACCTAAAGACTTTTACAAATACAAACATACTTTTCAACATTGTGTGTGTGTGTGTTTGTGGGTGTGTAGCGTTTATGGATTAAGATGCGCGTGGCATGCCTCAACTCAAACAGGACGTTTAATATTTCCCAAAAATCTCTCTTGCCAATGAATCTAAATATATATATATTACTTATATATATTTATACATCTTGCAAAATCTAAAATACAATGAGTAAACCAATTGTTTTTGTGTAAAACAAATTCGGACGGGATACGTGACCCGCGATATTGTTTGCAAACAGAGGCCG
>SCDT01000416.1:22121-47997 GCA_004143765.1 Drosophila melanica
AAAAAATTATTTTCTGTATTTAATCGAGTTTAATATGCCAAATTTTGAAGAAAACTATATATTTTTTAACTAGAAATAATCAAATATTGCTAGTTTATAAATATATTTGTATGAGTTTGTGCTCAGTTTTTATGATCAGTATGAGATTCCATGAAGACTGTTTTAATTTAAAATTGAATCCGATATTATTGCGCTATTATCTTGTTCCAAAAAAAAAACAAATATGTACTTAGGTTAATTTGCAACTAAGAAATGTAATTATTAATTTTATTACTTGGTTAATTTTTTCCATAATTATTTATATACAATTATTTATTTGTATTTTTTTATTTTAACTCTTTGCAAATTCTTGTTTAAATTCAACTGTTTAAAAAATAAATCCAACGATTTGGCAACAAGTGTCCCTCGCGAGTTTTTTAACTGAACCAATTTTGGTTTCACGAGAAAACTGTCACCGACATTTGAAGCATACCCGTTAATAGAGTAATAAAAAACAACAACAAGAGCACGTCACAAACTAACAGCAAAAACGAAAGGTAAGAAGGTAGAAATAATGTAAAAAGAACAGATCTTGTGATATGGGACAAATATTGATAAGCGCTATGCGACGGCACTTGAGACAGTGGCAGAGAGAAAGAGAAGGATGGAGTGGGAAATGGGAGAAAAATACGGAGATACGGAGATAGCCAGCCGACTATCAACTGGCGTAAATCGTGTCAACAGCTGATAATGTTGCTAATGTTGCAAATTAGGAATTTGGGGCGTGGCGCCGTTGAAAGGCGTCAACTAGTTGCTCTTCTTGTATCAGGCCAACAACAACAACAGCAACAACAGCAACAACGTATTGCTGTGTGTTGCAACTCTTGTCTGTCTGTCTCTCTGTCTGTCTCACCATACATCCGCTCACATTACCCGCTTCATAATTCAAACGGCAAACGGTAAATCAAACGGTGTGCCCGCAAAAAGTGGAGCAAGAGCGTAGAACGAGACAAAAGAGGCCACTGGCGCAGATGAAGATGAATGTTAAAAAAAGAAGAAAAAAATAGAAAAAAAAAATACTAAAGATTTTATTTTATAGGGCAGCATTAATTCGTCAATTTATTGCATTTCATAATAAAAATAATAATAATAATCTGGTATTTGTAATCATAAATATATATTTCTAAAAAAAAAAAATAAATAAATAAAAAATCTGCTATATCTCAATTAAAAAGTATTAAAAAACTAAGCAAACAATATTGAGTATGCTAATAAAACCTAAGACTTATAAATAATATGTCTTAAACTATCTTTTAAAGCAAAAACTTTTTTTTTCAAACATGAAATGCAAAAATAATTGGGAAAAAAACACAGTCAGAAACGTGGTATCAACTGTGATTTCAGATGTGCCTGTTTTGTTATTGTTGTCGTTGTATTTGTCGTTACCAAAGTTATTTGACATTAATTAAATTTTAATTTATTTACATATTTATTTTATTACACACACAAATTTTTTGGTCATTTGCTGTTTACTGTGCATTTGTTTTGTTTTCGCTGTTGGTTTTTATTTTATTTGATTCATTTTTTTTTCTTTTTCTTTGTGGCATCTGAGAAACTGGTTACTGGACAGACAACAGATCCACACAGATCCACATCGAGCTCAGTTCAGCGATTGGAACTTAAAATGCAGGCCGCCCCGTTTTTTTTTTTTCGGATTTTTTGGCATTTAATTTATGCAACATTTTTGAACAAAAATCGAAATGAAGCCAAAACGAAATCTTTATTTGTTGCTGTTGTTGTGCTGGCAATCAATCGCTGGTTTGATCAACTACAACAACTCCCCCCCTCAGCTCAAACTCCCCCTTCGCAGCCAATGGACACAAAGCCGAGTTTCGGTTTTGCATTAAAAACATTTTGACTTTCCGCTTTTCTCTGCTACCTTTTGAAGGTTTCGTGTGTGTTTCTGTGTCTGTATGTGTGTGTGTGTGTGCCTGAGATTTAATGAGAAAGTTTCGGTTGGCTTTAAATTCATACGACGACCGACAGCGGCAACTAAAGGTCAAGTTTGCATTTGTATGCGCAGCTGAAAGGAGGCAAAGGGAAATGGGCGGGGCGGGGCGGGGGCAAATGAAGAGTGTTTCGAGGTAACCAAAAAAAAAGAAACAAAAAAATACGCTTGGCAACAACTATTTGGCTCAATGATTCAGCTTCGAGATGATTATGCATGATTGTATCAAAGCTAATCACAAATTTATTTGGGTTGTCGCAATAGTTATTTGACAGCAATTTTATAAATAGATTTCAAGTTGTAAATTAAATATATATATAAAATATTATTTTTTTATCGAAATGTGTGAAATATGCACTAAATGTTGTTCTACAGACACGTTTGTCACTAAAAAAAAATATGTGACTCACTTCGATGTCAGAATATATATAAATAAATATGATCGATTTATCGAAGTTGACATTCTAAGAAAAATGCGACAACACATTTGGCAAATCAGTTAGTTAGTCAGTATCGACGAGTTGCTTTAGACAGTTTTCAATCGATATAAGTTGGAGGGCAACTTCAGTGATTGACATTGAACCCCATTGAACTGCATTTCGAAATGTGCATAAATACTATATAAATATATAAATGTCAATCAAATTTAATCGTTAATTTAGCTTAGCTAACCGTTCTCTGTCACTTACCAGTAAACCAGTTTCGACATTTGGTATTAAGATGATCTTGGAACCGTCCATTAAGTTGTGCTCTCTGAGCGTGCCATCCTGAAGTTCTCTGTAATAAACAAATGCGAAAGGGATGGCATTAGTAAGCGTGCTGAGCATAGACAAAGACGCGAGAATTGGGTTTACACGTGTTGGCACAAAACCATAAAAGAAAACAGGAAAAAAAATAAACGCTAAAAAGCTAAAACAAAATATATACATATATAAAAAGACAAACAAATTCGGCCAAGAAAACGCTGAAGAGTCACAATTCTAAATTTAAGCCAAGTCAACATAATTCAAAGGTCACCAATTAAAATACCCTACAAGCATGAATAAAATGTGTTTAATTGGAAAGAACATCTGCGATTGCACAGGGTATCTGTCACTTAAGCACTCCCGGCTGGACTAGTAACTTCGCTTTTTTTTAAAAACTTATTGCTACCAAAAAAAAATAAATAAAATCAACTCGACTGAAATTCGATGCAGACATCAACAAAAGGTGCGCGCGCCATTCGATTTTATTATTTTCAAATGAAAATAAAACAAAAACACTCGAGATACGTACAGTCATCGAATATCACATTAATATATATGTATCTATATATATTTGCAAGTATTTGTTCATTTGAATGGTATATGGATAATATAATTAAATTGGAGATTTGTTTGATTAACTGCAGCAACAACAACACAAAAAAAAGAAGTTTCGAAAGGTGCCTTCTGAAATGTAACATTTATTTATTTATTTTATTTTATTTTCATTTTAATTTTTTGTTACTGAAATTTTTCGCTTGAATTTGTTGATTTGCCCTGTCAGCACACTTTGCATGCGTAATGAAATTTTGGCGACACTTTGTTTAAGAAGAAGAATAAACAGCAGAAATAACAAAACAAAAACAAAACAACAACAACAGAAGGGAAAGAAGAAGAAAAAGGCAAGCAAAATGTGCACGCGCATAAAAATCGATGCGTTTTTTGCCACTTCCAACAACAAAAGGAAAACGAAGTTGTATTCCGATTTTATATAGGCATAATGTTAATATGCATACATATATATGCACATACAAGACAATGACTTCAATTTGCATACAAGTTGCGGAGGTGGAGGGAGAGAGAAAGAGAGAGAGAGCAAAAGAGAGTCAGGAGCGCGATCGGAGCATCAGCTACAAATTTGAAGTGTGTGCAAGTTTTTCTTTTTGTTTTCGTTTTGAAATTCCTTTCCTTTGTTTGTTATCGTTATTGTTATGGTTATCGACAACAGCTGTCGATAGCCACCGATAGACGTGCGAAAAATGCGTTGTGAACAATTTCCTAGAAAATTCATTTGTAATCAAAAATAAAATTATGAGAAATAGACATTAAGCCAAAAACAATTTATCCACCTTTTCCACAGGTATATAATCATTTTTCAACTAATATTTTATTTTTTTACGAGTTAATTTTGTGAAAAAATTGATTATTATGAATTATTATTTTGTGTATGAATTGAATTGTGCACAACTTGAATTTAACCTCATTTTGTTTACCCACTTTATGGGTCCAGAGGCGTACAATAATAAATAACTAAAATTTGCTGATATGTCCAAAATAACAAAATAAAACAAAAAACAAAAAAAAAATTGCAAAACAACAACTTCAGCTTAAAAGCGTGCGGAGCATTTATTTGTTGTGGCAGAGTGTTGAATTAATTGGCAATTTATAAGCGCAACAAGTAAAAAATTAAAAGTTCAAGCACTTTACAGGTTTTAGTCCAGAACCTTCTACTCCGCACCGCACTCCCCCCCTCCCCGCGGACAACGGCATCTAAGGGGGAAAGGAACAAATTCGGTTTCTTGTTGCTGTTGGTGTCGGGCCAAATGATTTCCATTTTCTGTCTGTTTCTGTCTTTAATCTCTTTTTTTTTTTTTTGTTAAATATATTTATTTTTTTTTTGCTGTGCGGGCAACCGAAAAGTCAAAAGTTAAACGCTGTTGACACTTTTCTGTTTAATTAAATATTGTTATTGTAATTTTCGACACTGCATTGTACAGGTGTTAAATACGACAACAACAAAAACAGAAACAACTGTGCTTTGTTTCTGTATTTATTTATTTTTTGTTTTTTTTTTCGTTTTCTTCTTTTTTGACTTGCAAAATGAGCAGAAGCACAAACACTAAACAGAAACAAGAGCAACAATAAAGAACTCTGCAAAGCAATACATTCAAATCCCACAGATCAACGGTATATTGTGCTAAAATGGGGGGAAATAAAGACACAAAAGATTTCTTCAATAAGCAATTTGCCACTGTGCAATAGCAGACAGCTTTTGTATAAGTGAATTTTGGCAACAGAGCCTCGGTAAAAAGAATGAAAAGAAGCAGCGATGCATTTAAAGATCTGCGATCCCATATACATTGATTAATTAAAGTTTGGCAACACAGCAAAACAAATCGATAGAAATCGATCGCTCGAAAACGCGTCAAAATACCAAATTAACGAAAGTCTTACAAATTTACATTCACAATCTTTTTTAGGCCTATAAGTTTTCTATAAAAGTGAAGTTTTGCAACACGGTATTCGTTAAGTATTTATTGTTTAATTTTCGAGTGAAGTTTGACAACGTTGTAAAAATAAACTAGTTAAATTATTCTATATATAACTACTAATTAAATGTATGTGTAATTTAATGTGGTATATGTATTTATGTATGTTTAAATTTGAATAAAGTACAGTTGCCACACATTCAAAAATCAAAACGCCGTCTCTCTAACAAATTACTTGCATATTACGTAAGTAATTAAGGCAACTAAATAGATTCAATGTCGAGTAGCGACCAAACATTTAGTATGTAGGCAGATATATATGTATGTATGTATGTGTACATGCACATATAAAAATAATGACAATGCCTTTGTTTTGGTTAGCAACGAGTAGCAGCCATAACAAGAAAGTGAACCGTTTTTTTTTAAAATCGAATCAAAACAAAATAAAAACCCGTCAGCAATCAAAGAGCAACAAATTTAAATAGCAAAATACGCTAAATACGGTTTAATACATCGAATTTTGTATACAATTATCTGGGCATACTTATTGAAAATAAACATTTAGTTAGAGCATTTAACATTAAGTTAAACGCTTCGTATCGATCTACAAAGGGCCCGGCCCCAGCTCAAGTGAGGAACAGGGGGCAAGCAGGGGGGAAGCGACGCAAGCAAACAAAGAGGCCAACAAAAAACTGCAGCAGCGAAGCGTCACAGCATAAATTACTTAACTTTATGCTTGCGCCAGACGCCGAAAAGGGAGTCACGGAGAACGCGTGTGGCACGCAGACAACACAGCAACACACCAACACACACACACACTTACAACACACAAACAAAGGAATAAGCGTCGCAGTCAACAGCGACTTCGCAGTCGCAGTCGCCGTCGCAGTCGCTTTGATTGCATCAGTTGAGGTGGCAGCGGCAGAGCGCTTGCTGCTTGCTGCTTATGTTGCGGCGAGGGCGAACAGGAAAGTTAGGGAGCGACAGAGAGCGAATGTTGCGGCGAATTGCTGTCAATGCGGTAACCCAAGCAACAACAACAACAACAACAAAACAAACAAGAGCGAAGAAACGAAACGAACGAATGAACGAACGAACGAACGTTAAAATGACTGCATGCATGATTGATGAATTGATAAGATTTTGTTGGTACTGCTGCTGCTGATGTTGCTATTGCTATTGCTGCCGCTGTTGGACACGAAAAAGCAGAGCGTATTTGGGTCAACGAGAGGCGTGGCAGTTGCTGCAAACATTGCACGCACACGCCGCAAAGCGAAACACACGCGCACACCACATTGAAATAAACAGCATTAATTTTCATTCATTGCTGCTTACGTAAATTGCTTGCGGCAACATGCGGCATTTTGCACAACATACATACATACATACATATACATATGTAGCAAGCCGGCCACAAAGAGAGCGAGAGAGGAAGCGAGTGTGTGTGTGTGTGTGTGTGTGTGTGAACTTTATGAAGACAGTGGGCAATGCCAACGTTACGCTACGTAACGCATAACGTAATGGCAAAAGAAAGCTGTGACTGCCCGGACACATGACAGCATAAAAAACCACACACACACACACATACACACATATTTAGATATACACACTATGCACATAAGCACACGCAACTGATTCGCAGCAGGTGCCAAAACTCACCACACACATGAGAGTAAAACAGCATGGCGAACATAACAGCAGCAGCCGCAGCAACAGCATTGAGAGCAGACGTCGCAGCCGCCGTTTCGACTTAAAGTTACTTAAGCTTTAAAGAGCTTTAAGGCAGCATACAAACATACATACACACTGGTAAGACGTGTGAGGTGTGTCGGTGTCTGTCTGTGTGTCTGTCTGTCGGTGTGTGTGTGCTTCGGTTTTTGTCTGCGGGGGTGTCTGCGTTAACGTCGCGTCGCTGCTTTTACGCAATAGGCAGACGATGTCGACGCCGACGCTGACGTCTGATGTACGAAGGCCAAACGCAGCTCGTGGCCAGGCCAGGGCCCAGGCGTTGCCGGCGAATGCCCAGACAAAAAGAGAGAAGAGAAAGACACTGCACACTAGGCCTAACGAATTCAAATGAAAATTGTACCTTTTTTTTTAAAAAAAATTTTTTTGTTTATTTTTTCTTTTTTGTGATCACTAGTTGCTTTACAACTGTTAACAGTCAGTTGCTATGTTAAAGTTTTCAAACTGTAGAAGGCACATGTGTGTTTGAGGTTATGTTTGCATTTCTAATTGATCTATGTAAGGCACTCCAGCTCTCTCTCACTCTCTTTCTCTCTCGTTGCCTCGCCCTTTTCGTTTTTGTTTCTTTTTCGTTTATAAGCTGCTTAAAATGCAGCATTTAACCATTTGCCAGCTATGTAATTTCAAACCCAAGGCAAAAAAGCAAATACAACATAAAATTCCACCACCTTGCACACACGCACACACACACCGAAACACACAATCACAGAAAGAGAGAGCGAGAGAGAAAGATATAAATTATCAGGTTTATTGTGCTGCGCCCTGCTTAGGCCTGGCCACAACAGGACACCCAGCGACAAGGACTCGAAGCCAGTGCATAGGACGGGACAAGATGAGACGGATATAAGCAATTGAAGTGTACACCAGCAGCAGCAAAAGAAAATCTCAAAGACACACACGCACACGCACACACACACACACGCACACACTTGAGCACTTGGGAAAATGAAGCTGTGCCAAGTGAGAAATTCCACCACCAGCGAACGCAAAGAGGAAGCAACCACCAAAGGCCTGTTCCCTGTCCCTGTTCCCATCTTTCCATGTGGGTCGATGCTGGCTTGGCTTGGCTTGGCTCTGACTCTGAATCTAAATCTGGCTGGCGTCACAAAACCGGAAAAGTAGCGCAGCGCAACAATTCAACCAAAATTTATATAGAAAAAGAGTAGCGAGAAATCCGGTGACGTCTAAATGTCTGGCGCTGATGTTAAGCCAAAAATAAAGGGCCCCTTTAAAGGGGGGGGACTGAAACGACACGAAACCGGAGCTTGGCCAGCATTGCGCTGACTGTCAAACAGAAAGGCGCAACTGTACTGTAAACACCTCTACTCCCACTCAGCCCTTCCCCCTCACACACATCTGAAGTTGAACACAAAAATTAAATTAATTAATAAATTAATTTAAATCAAATTCAATTCAAATCCAAAATTATGTCCTTAAAAAATTGCAAATAGAATTTTAAAACAAGTATTTTCATTTCAAAAAAATCCAGAATATCGTAAAAACCAAAAAAAGGTTTAGTAAAGTCGATTCATAAATACTATGTGCATCGATAATTGATAAAAATCGATTGACACATACTATATGCATCGATAATCAATTATACATGATTGTTTAATAATATAGAGGATAAAAGGGAAAACAATTTTTGTTTTCACTAGTTTTATTTCTCAGCCAAATAATCAATTTCTCAACATTTTCAATAATAACGAAAAGCGACTTTAAAAATCGATAGTTTATGATAAGAAGAAATCTTGTTGTGTAGGATATAAGAAGCAGTTCTGGTTGATGGCAACCTGACCACCTTTCAATTAACTGCATCCAATCCAATCCAATTCCAGCTGGCCCCATTTTGACCAGCAGCTCGACCGACTGGTTCGAGCCCCCTGGCAACCAACTCTGCTTTGGCCCGCCCTGCTGTTCGCGTAGAACTCTTCGTGTCGAAGTCGTCACGCGTTTGTCGATTGCATAATGAAAATTTGGAATTCGATTTGATTTACGCTTATTGTATTCGTTCAGGTTTGATTTGACAGGGGAGGCCTCCCGCCTTCCACACACGTCAACCGGCACAATCACTAAAAATGTACACGGAAGTGTCGAGCGCATAGTTAAAATTTGTTTTCTAATCTGGTTTTTTTTTTTTTTTGCTTTGCTTTACTTTTTTTTTTGATATCACGAACAAAGACAGAGAAATCTGGTTTGATTTTGCGGACTAATTGGATTGTTTTGTTTTTATTTCTTTTCACTTTTATGGTTAATTTTGCCTGTATTTTTTTATTTTTGCACACTATCTTTGTTTTTCTACTTGCAACGTGTTTTTTTTATCACCAAAGGCACGCGTAAAACAGCAAAAATTTCCGATAAGACAAAAAGCATGTGAAAAAGCCAAGAAACGGGGGGCAAAAAAAAGTCTGGTTGAAACTGAAATACTCTATTGGGTATCAATATATATTTATAACAAAAAAGAAAAAGTATTAATTACTACAACATAAATGTAAACTGTTAAGTTATTATTTATTGTTTGTTTATTTATGAAACAAATATGCATATGGTTGCTTATCTTTGTTGTGCTCAATAAACAAGAAAACTGAAAGACTCGTTTCGTTATGGGACAGAGTATAGCAGATATTGTTATTTGTAAATTGTTTGCCAAAGATATGATGAAATCTGTTTCGAAGATACGAAATTATAGCAAATAGTGCCAAAGATACAGCTGCTGGCATGCAAATATTTTGCGCAAATTTTCACTAAAAACTGAAAAAACAACCTCAAGATATACTATACTGATAGATACATAGATGAGATACATGTGTACAAATGTTCGCACATAGATACTTGGCGAAGACTTTTTGGGGTGCAACAGATGCCTAATGCTTGGCTATAGATACAAGCACACCCACACACGCTGAGCATATCTATCAGATACATTTGAGTGGCTTGCTTGGGGCTATAGATACACACACACACTTGCGAGCCCAAATAGTCGCTACCTTTGACGTAGCCAGCTTTGACATTAATAATTAATTGCTTCTTTATATGCACCTGGCTGAAATAGTTGGCTATATACATATAAATATATACACACACACAACAACAAATAGAAACCCAGCAACCCCAAAAAGTAAGCAACTTTAAAGTGAGCTAATCCCAGCCTTGATTACCGCACACAGGAAAACCCAATAAAAAACAAAACAGAACGTAACGTAATTCTGCCAGCTAAAAGCTGATGCAACCCACAAGACACAAGCCTTGCCATCAATAACATCATCATCATCGTCTTCGTCGTTGGCGTCATCATCATGAACAGCAATATCCCGAGGAACTGGTCTCTCCGCCCCAGGCTAAGCCAGTGCGCAAATGGAGAGCATGTTTCTAGTTTCGGTCTTCGTCTCAGTTTCGGTCTCCATCGTCATAAATGCTGTGAGAGCCGCTTTAATAGTACGTTTTTGGGGGGTTGGGGTTAGGTAAGCTTTCAACTGGGGTTGCTCTTACATCAGCAGCAGCAGCAGCAGCAGCAGCAACAACCACCCGCCAGTTGCTCCTTGATGACTTTCATTAATTTCCGGCACAAAAAGCTGCAGCTAACTGCTAACCATATGGTCAACGTTTTTATGACTTCGCGGCGGGTGTGAGGCGCTGTTGGAGGGGGGGCAGGGGAGGCAAAGCAAAGCTTGAAAGCAGCAACCGAGGGGATGGCCAAGTGCAATTGTCCGTCCAGCTACCTGAAGGCCCAGCCCAAAAGGAAAGAACAGGAATGAAAGCAACCACCCAGCGGAAAGCTCTCAAAAGGGTTGCATTGAAAATCGATGAGCGAAAGGCGGGCGGGCGGACCGTTAGAAAATGGAAACAGCTGAAAAAACAGCAGCCAAAGCCAGCGGCATATTTGTAGGCTTTCTGTGTGTGCGCACGTGTGTGTGTGTCTGTGTGTGTATATGTGTGTGTGTGTAGAGAGAGAGAGCGCTATGCCCAGTTCTATAGCCCACCCCCCTTCCGTTATCCGCCCCCGCTCATGCGACTGGCCAGCATCCACAACAAAGACAAATTAAACAAAGAAATCAACGGGCTGAGGGCAACGAGCAACAGCAGCAGCAACAGCAGCAGCAGCAGCAACAACGAGCAACAAACAACAATGAGAAATCACAGCAAGCAACTAAAAATAGCAAACACCTCCGACACCGCCTACGCGCCTAGCCCCACCCACCACCCACCGCCACGGCTAACAAAGCGACCACCTAACAACGAAAATAAAAACAAATGAAAAAAAAAACGAGAGAAAAAAACCAGCAGCGACTGCTTCTAATTTCGAGCTATTGATTCAGCGACGCTGGCAGCGACGTCGCTGTCGATGTCGCTGTCACTGTTGCTATAATCAACAAATTGACAGCGACAGAAGCGGCGGCAGCGCAGCAGCCACCGGAAGGCGTTTCGCAAAAGGGCAAACATTGAAATGCAAATAGACAACAGCAAATAGCAGCGGCAGCGACGTTGCGTCGCAGCTCGCCAGCATTTTGTGCGCGCGCACACACACAAACACACCAAGCACAAACAGACAGACAGATAGAGAGCGTAAGCGAGAGAGTGTGTTCTCTCGCAAACAGCAAAGCCCAATTGCCGGCCGGTCCCGACGAGATCACAGTGGGAGCCGTAGGCAGCAACAAAGCAGCGTTGAGTGTGTGAGTGTGTGGGGGCCAAAGGCGAAGAGAGAACAGCCAACACTGCTCTGCTCTGCTCTGGATGACGTTATTGATGCCGTAAGTTTTTTTTTTTTGTTTTGCATTGAAAGCAAATGCGACGGAGGCGTATGCCGGCGATTGCGGCGATGGCGTCGACAGAAACAAAACTGCAGCGCAGCTCACTTAATTTAGCAAGGCAAAAAGTACAACAACAACAAGAGCAACAACGACAAAAAACAATTAAAAACCGTTCTTATCGAATGAACGCAACTAACAGATACCCTGTAAAGCAGGCAAAACAAAATGCAATGCACATATACTTTTTTTAAAAATATATCTTTCACATTTATTTGCATGGGCATATTATACCCGGTCACCTAGTTTTAAGGCTACAGGGTATACAACAGACAATTTCTTTAGCTTAAATGGAGGAACGCAAGAGAAAATAAATTCTTGATGCGGCAAATCATATATAGATGTAATGCAATTGAAAATTAGAATTTGATGTACACACAAACATATGTATATAGATATATATAATTGCCAGACGAACGCCCACGTTTCAGTGTTGGACAATGAGCAGAAAAAACAAAAGATATGTGCATAAAATATGTGTAAGTATGTGTGTTTGCACATGTGAATGCAATTGTCAACTGCAGTGAATGGATAACTGAATGAATGAATGAATGAATATGTGTGTATTCGAGTAGTTTAGTTGCTTAACTCATGAATACATTTGTTGTTGTCATTGATCTAATGCTTGCATTTGCAGTGTTGCTTTCCCTTTCCAATTGCATTCCAATTCACCCCACTCGAGAGTTCAGTTCTTTAGTTTTTTCATCAAGTTTCGCGATGTTAAGCGCCCCGTCTCGCTTTTAGCATAATGTTAAGCGCCCGGGCAGAAGAGAAAGAAAGAAACAGCAAAAGCTGTAATTTGTGCATGTTTTCAATTTGCTTCATATTTTAATTATCAACAGTGGCTGTATACAATGCAAATATTTGTGCATGTGCCAGAGTGCCGAAGAGAGAAAGAGAGAGAGAGGAGCGTGTCTGGCAGTGGGATCAACAGCTTAACAGCTGCGGTGCATTGACACCTTCGTTTACAACCACCGCAGTCAAAATGCTGCAGCAGCAGCAGATGATGATCGGCATCGTCCGCAGAAGTAGAGAACATGCTGTAGAAGCAGAAATAAAAGAAGATGAAGATGCAGCAACAGACACCGACTGCTCTATATATTGTTGCACATAGCTGGGCATATAAATAGCTAGTGTGTGGCGATATTTGGTGTCTGGCTTTTGGCAATTTTGGCACAATTAAAGCCAAATAAATACGCATGCATCTGCCAGATACAAAGATACATTTGGGACGAGAGACACGCAAACGTGCCTTTCAGCATTCGATTTGTCGATTTATTTTCGTATCTGGCAGATACACTGAACAAAGCGCACTATGTATCTGACCATATGTGTAGCTGTTAGTTTTAGCCATAAGATACACACACACACACACACGCACACAAGGACCGTAAAAACAAAAACAATAAAAGTGCAAAACTTTAGCTATTTTTAGCGATTTCTCTTTTTGGCTAAATGTTCTATTTTCGGAAATGTGCAAATAGCTAAAATGCAATCTGTTCTCCGTTGCGACAAGCCTCTCCTCCCCCCACCCCACTCACTCTCTTTTTTCAGCGGGAGCTACCCTATTCCAAAGGGGGGGAGGAGGAGGGTGCTCTTCGGTCGGCACTTGTAGGGCTTGGGAAATTGGCCAGCGCACGAGACTTGCAGTGGGGGGCAAGTAAACAGTCGCAAGCACAGGTTGCTACTGTCTCTCTCGCTCTCGCTCTCTTTCCCATTCTGCCGCTCTCTTTCTCCTGATGGTTTAGTTAAACTTTCCCAGCTGCAGCTAAACGAGTTTTTCTCGCACACTATCCATTCATGCCATTCATCCATTCCTCTTTATTACTAACGCTCTGCATCTTGCTCGCTCGCACTGCCTATCTCCCTCTCTCTCTCTCACACACAGACACACACACACAAGCAGCGCACAAAGGGCACCACAGCACAGTGAGAAGACGATGTCGACGTCGACGCCAGCGTTAGCAGCGCTTCTTGTGTAACCTGATCTTCACACACACACGCACACACAAGTAGACAGAGTTAGACAGAGATAGCAGGACAAAACAATAAGCCAGAACAAAGCGCTGTCCAATATTTCAAACAAGATCTCAGACAACAGCAGCCCAACGGGCGGAAGGCGGGCAACGGGGCAACATGCCCTAATCAACAGTAACAACAACATCAAAAACAACTAAAAATTGCGCAGCAAAAGCAAAAAATCACGTCATAGTTTTTTATTTTGATATTTTCATTGTACACATTTTGTACCTACCCTAACGCTAATTCTAAATCAAGTTTGAATAATATTAATATATTTCTATGAAAATATTATTTTTAGTGTTATAGCTTAAAGAAGATCCAATTTAAATATATTTTATATAATGAAACAAAATTTTTGTAATAAATGTTTTCTTTTAATGGCGCCCGAGCAGGGACTTTCTTTTCTTTAACAAAATCTACACAGAATTTAAAGAAAGAAAAGACTAAATATTATACACTATCAGTTCAATTCAGAATGTAAAATAAACAAATAATATTGGCTGATAAGCACATGGCTTGACTTGATTCAGATATTCGTTTCGGATCATTTTTGAAAGCTGTGCGCACACACTTCTATATACGTGCGTGTGTGTGTGTGTAAAGTATAAATTACAAGGTCTTAATGTGAATTGCAGCAGCAACAGCAAAAAAAATATATATAACAAAAATAAATAACAATAACTATCACTGCACGCTTCAAAAGGCAGCCAAAGCAGAGCAAGCTTTGTAAATTAGTTGGACTGGGAGACTAGAGATGGGCGGTCCGAAGAGGAGAGTATGCGACAGGCCGGAGGCCCAGGGCTCAAGCAACATGACAGGCCCCAAAAAACAAACTAAGCTAAACTCAACACGGGGCCAGAGAAACTCAACACACGCAAGCAGAGCAGAGCAGCGCAGCGCAGAGCAGGAAAGTCAACACGGTGAACTGGAACTCAACATGCAAACATAAAAATAAAAAAAAAACACATGCGACGCTTAGTAGATGACGTTGGCGTTGCGTTCCGTTGTTATGGCGACGCTGCTGCGAGCCTCGCTGCCGCTGCTGCTGTTGCCGTTTGGTGTTTTGCCCGTGACGCCGACGTCGCTGTCAAACTTGTAGGTTTTTGTTGTCTCAAATAGAAACAAAATAAAATAGGAAACAAAAATTAAAACACACAAAAAAAAAACAGTTGAACGTAAGAGTGGGCAAGAGAAAGCACAACAAATAAAACTGTACGGTGATGTGCTTCCCCTCTATCCCTCTCTCTCTCTCGCTCTATGAAGAACAAACACGCTGCCAGTGACAACATGTGGCTAAGCTTTAGCTTATGTCATAGGCGTCGCTGTCAGCGCCAGCGTCAGCGTCAACGCTAACGTCGATGCTGCCGAAGCAGAACTAAAACCAAAGCAAAGCACCTTGACAAAGGGGCGGGGGTCGCGTAGTTGTCATCAAACTGATATGCGCAATAATCTGAAGAACACGCACAAACATATACATACTTACATATATATAATATAATAGTAGAGTTTCGTCAAATTCTAATTGGAGCCCTATTGCAAGACAATAGCAAAAAACATAACTTGCAACTTTTAGTGGGTATTCATGATTTAAGCAATATCGTGTGCCAGAAATAATGTCGTTATAACAATATTTATCATTATCAAGATAACGAAAATATAAAATGATAAACTTGTACTTTGTCTGAATGTGGCAAAATCTTGATTTTGTAATTTGTAGGGACGAACTTTAAAATTGAATGAACAGTTAACAGTTTATCAGATCCGGTTATAAATGGGTATATATTTCCAAATTCCAAGTGTCTGGCTTAAAAAGTGGCTAATATAATTACGTTTAAACGGACAGACATTGCACAAACGCAATATAGTATTTCTATATAAACAATATATATTCTTTATGCTTACTTTGTTTAGTGACGAGTAAATAAAATTCTTTGTTTCGGCTGTACGTAATACCCACATATTATACAGATATTGAAATATATATAAATATATATATATATATATAGGCAACGAGGCTTATCTAAACGAAAGCTTTTGCTAAGGTTNCTAAGGTTCCTTGGGTTCAGACTTAATTATTATTTGAACTAACACAAGAAAGCTATTCTGAACAACTTAATAAAGGGTTGTATTTACATATAAACATATATATGTATATATATACACGTTATATATAAGATATACAACGCATACATATGGTTGGGGTCTTGTGGTTATGCTGGTAACAGCAGCAGGAATGGTGTCAATGGATTTGGTGGTGTCTCTTGGTGGTTGCTGCTGTTCCTGTTACTGTTGCTGTTGCTGCTAATGTTGCTGCTGCTGCTGCTGCTGGTGGTGGTGACTTTTCCAAGTGCCACCAAAAAATATTCATTTATGCAGCTTGCGAACAGTTTTCTTAGTTTTGCGCTTCCTAGAAGTAGACAGCGCTGGGTGGGGCAGCGCACGGGGTTGGGGGAATTGGAATGGTTTCTCCGGCACAGCGCGGTCCGTCCGGCCTTTGGCTCGGCTCGGCCTGTGGTGGATGGTTGTCAGGAAGCTTTTGCAGCGAAAGGCTTTTCGGGTGGTGCTGCTGCTGGTGGTGGTGGTGATGATAGTGATGGTGGTGGTGGTGGTGGTGGTGGGTTTGCCGTTTTCCGTTTGCCTTTAGGCCCGACCGGCACTAATGGCAACGTTATCAGCGCCCCAAATGCGGGACACGGCTGCTATTTGGGGAACGCGGGAAAGGGGTGGAGCTATGTCTTGCTTTTGTGGCTGCTGCGGGTCAAGCAACATCTGACATTTTGGTGGTAATACAGCTTTTTGCAAACAAAGGAGAGAGTCCGGCTTGGCGCCCTAAACAACAACAACAACAACAACAAGGCGGCGACACCGATAAGCACAGCCAGCGACAACAAGAGCAACAATTTTGATTGCAGCCAAGAACAAAGAGCAGCGCAGCAGCAGCCACAACAAATCACACAACAAAAAAAAAGCCCCGTACTTGTTTTTGTTCGGCACTAGCAAATACCCTATACCTTAATTGACATGGATTCGCATCGATGAAACTTGGATGCTTTTTTTTAAATTAAATTAAAACTTAACGAAACACTTTAGTTCCTTCTACGACTTTTCTAAATCCCAATAAATAAAAGTTTTTTTTTACCTGATTTGTTTTAAAATAATTTTAAATAAAAAACATAAATTTTATAACAGATACAGTTCAAAAATCGATATTTATCGATTTTGATCCAAAGACGCGCACAACATGAGATCGACCCAACTGTAAATGCTGAACCAGAAATCTACTTATTAAACAAAGAAAAGTTTATTATTAATATGCCCTTTTTACCATGGCTACAAAAACAACAAGAGAGCTGCAATGAAATCTCCGCGCGGCAATGGCAAAAAAGAAAGACAAGAAATAGCAACAACAACTTTAAGTGGAAACAAAAAGGAGCGTGTGAATGACACTGCTTTTGTCGTTGTTGTTGTTGTTGTTGTAGAGTGGCAAGCGGCATAAAACAGATGCAACAACAAAAAATCCAAAAAATCAACAACAAAATTCTTATCAGTCAAGTTTTTTGTATTACATTTTGTATTTTTCGCTTTACTTTTTTTTTTAATTTTTTTTTTTTGCAGCATGACGCAAAGTGAAAGGCGCAGCCCTGAAAGAGGCAGGCAACAAAGCAAATGTTGATGCGATGTTGCTGCGTTGTTGCAGCAGTTGCTGCTGCTGCAAAAAAAGTAAAGACTCAAAACTTCAGCTTTTCATACAGTTGAGCTGTGTTGAAAAAAAAAAAACAATACAAAAGCGAAAAAGAGTTAAGGGCTCAACATGAATATATTCATAAAATTCCCATTTCCCTATTCATATTCACTGTTCACAGACCATTTCCATTTTGTAGAAACCCTTCAAATGCATTTTCTCAATTCTCCCCCACTGTACAAATGCAGCGCTGTTTACTGTTAACCTGCAGCCGCTACACTGCATACATACAACGTCGACGTCGTCGTCGTCGTCGCCGTCGTCGTCGAGAGAGAGACAGCGCTGCTTAGTGCCCGCAAAGGGCCTTAAAGGCAAGACAAAACCAATTGCTCGGTTCTGTTTTTCCGCCTTCTTCTCTCCTATTTCTTTCTTGTTCGTTTGCTGCGCTCTCTCGCACGTTAATTTTGTTTGTTGCTGCAAAGCAACTAGTTGCGAGCTGCGACGCCGACGACGACTGCGCTGCCTATAGTTGGTCTTTTTGTTTTGTAATAAAATGTAATTTAAAAATGTGAACATTTTTGTATTTGTTTTAGTTTTCCCATGTATGCCCTGTTCGCACAGGTAATCAAAGGGTATATAGGTTTATCTATTTTTTTACCTCTCTCTCAACTAATTTCACTTTCTAACTCTCTACTTCTTTCCGTCTCTCTCTCTTTTTCTCTGCCCCTCCTTCTGCTCTAGCTCTTTAGTTTTTAAAGGTAATCGTTTCAACAAAAAACAGAGTAGAGCAACAACATTAAAGAGCAGGCTCACTTATGCACACACACACACGCACGCACACACACAAAGCATAACAAAGGCGGCGCACACAACGAAACGACAGCATAAAACGATAATCAAAAGCATTTAAATAAACAAAGCAAAGCAACTACAAGAAAACAAGCATACTGAGAGAGGATATGTAATACAGATTTGTATGTGTGTGTAGGTGAGCATTTATCCAAAATTTGTTAGCTTCGTTAAGTCGAAAGCACGTGCTCGTAGAGAACGAATAAAAGCAAGAGGGAGAGAAAGAGAGATCTAAAAGTAACCAAATTATTATTGCAAATTAATTACGAAAATAGTGTGATCATAGCTATAAAACAAAAGCAATATCTTTTTTTGCCGCAAAATTGCGAGAGCGGAAAAAGAGCTAACCCAATTTTTTTTTGGTGAAATGCGCGCTAGTGATGTAAAAAAAAAAAAAAACAAAAAACGAAACAGCTATGTATCGATCTGATCGCAAATATTTGAAAAATTATATATAAAATATATGATTATAATTATATATATCAATAGAGCTGTTTATGGATTTTGCTGATTTGGCAAATATTTTTTTCTTATTATGTACTCAATACTCACTTTTCGCGGTGCAGCAGGCAGATGCGATCCTTGGCCACCTTCAGCTTCTTGGCAATGATCTTCTTTAGGCTCTCGACGGTGATGTGCGGTTCGACGCTGACGCCGAAATTGCCGCCGGTTGTTGTGCTGATGTTGAGGTTGATCATCGCATTGTTGCTAGTTCCCGATCCCGTTCCCATTCCAGTTATGTTGGCAACTGTTGTGGAACCGTTGCTGTTGCTGAGCAGCGCACTTGTTGTGGCCATTGCTGCTGCCACGGCTGTAACCGGCGAATAACGTTGCCTGCCATTGTTGACGTTGTTATTGTTGTTGCTATTTTTGTTATTATTGTTGTTGTTGCTGCTGTTGTTGTTGCCGCTGCTGCTGATATTGCTGTTGTTGTTTTTGTTGCTATTGGCATTGCTGCCACACCCAGCGCTATTCGTTGCTGCCTCATTTTGAACATTGGCTTCAGTTGCGGCCTTTGCATTTGCCGTGTTCGTTGTTGTTGATTTATCCATAGTTAATGCAATTTTTATTTTCCTCTAATCCTTTTATCTTACGCACACCCACACGCAGCAAAAACAAAACACAACCTTTTCAATTTGTCGATTATCCCAGAAATTCTTGTTTTTTGAAAAAACAAAAAAAAAACAGCAAAGATCAACACAAAAAAAAAACTCTGCACAAGAAAAAAATGCGTTGAAAATCGCGTAACGGCAACGGCAACGAAGACGGCGACTGCGGCGTTTGTTCAATCGATTTTGTATACACACCACACCTTACACAGCGAAAGAGCGGGCACGAGAGAGAGATATTTAACACACGCACGCACGCAGAGCAACAACAATGTCAACGCTGACGCTGGCGGCTGCGCTGCTTTTGAAATATTTGTCTATCGGCTGCGCGGTGACTGCGAAGTCAGTGGAGCCACAGTCAGAGGGGCGGTGAAGAGAAAGAGAGAGAGTTACGTGTGTGCCGAACTCTTAAAGCGCAACGAGGCAACCGACGCGTGGTAGGCTTTTTCTTTTCTTTGCTTTGCTTTGCTTTTATACTGTTCTTCGCCGTTTCGATTGCGAAACAGTTTACAGTTTCATACACACTGCTTATGCTTTGATCGCTACTGATGCTTCTTATACGAACTCTTCTTGGTTATGTTTGGCTGTTGAACTGCTTGCTCCTGTTATTGTTGTTGTTGTTGTTGCTGTTGTGGTTGCCTTTAACTGCTATGGTGTGCACACGCATGAGATGGTAGATGGTAGATCATGTTTGCAGAAACAGTCCTGATGTTCAGAGGTGCGACGCGACGCGTGTATGGGAATCTCGCTTGTTTTGTTTATTGTTTGTTTGTTTGAGCGCGGCAAAAATATGTTTAAAGAATTTGATTAAATAGTTAACAGTAATAAGTAGTTGTAACGCCTTCGGTAATTTTTTTTTGGTTTTTTTGCTTTCCACTGGTTTTTTTTACTGTTACCAAACCAACGCACACATTCGTTGTAGTGGTCAAAATAATAACAAAAAAAAAGAAACCCAACACACACACACACACCAGGCGACAACGGCACAGTTACAATTCTGATTTTCGCGCACCGAGCGTCAGACGTCCGCCTCGGCCGGCTTTGGTATTGCTTCTGGCTTATCGATGACATACATTTAGATTTGAAAACGCGCGTTAATATCGCAATCGGACTGTGCAATTACATTTCTCTGTTAACTACATTTACAGTGGGCTCTTAACATGACCGTAAGTGTATGCAACTCTGGGACTACAGCGCCATCTACTTCAAACAGCAGGGTTGCATGCGCTGCCAACTGTCAATGCTGACAGACGGAAGTGACTTCCTTGTGTCAAAACGAAGCAGAGTTCTTTTCGTTTAAAGGTCTCCTAGGCGAAAGTTGTGTTTTTCTGTGCATTTCACGTTTCGTGTCAAAAACTAAAGACTTAAAGTAAGTTGATCCGCTAAAAACAAGCGCAAATTGTGCAGCAATTCATAACAAATAACAAATGAAGCAAATTAAATGAAAAGCGCACGAGATGCCAGCCATATGAACGGATTAATAATTGTATAATTTCTTGAAACGAATGTTTTGGTCTAAATTAATTTTTGTTTATTTATTGTTTTTTTTAGCATGCGTTACGTGGCTGCATACCTGTTGGCTGTCCTCGGTGGACAAGAGAGCCCCGCCAATGCCGATCTGGAAAAGATCCTCAGCTCGGTCGGCATTGAGGCTGACGCAGAGCGTCTGACTCGCGTGATCAAGGAACTGAAGGGCAAGAGCATCGATGATCTGATCAAGGAGGGTCGCGAGAAGCTCTCGTCGATGCCCGTTGGCGGCGGTGCCGCTGCTGCTGCTGCTCCCGCTGGCGGCGCTCCAGCTGCTGGTGCCGGCGACAAGAAGGAGGCCAAAAAGGAGGAGAAGAAGGAGGAGTCCGAGTCCGAGGATGACGACATGGGCTTCGCTCTCTTCGAATAAGCTGGCCTCATCATGTCGCATACCACTCGTATATACGGTGTAAACCAACTGCAGCAACAACAATAACACGAGGTATGTAATCCGCAGCTTGTGAACTCGCACGGTTAGAGGGAAACGCAATTCTTGGCAGGGTCTGCGGCAAAATGTTGTGATGAACCAAACTTACACCATCTTTCGACTGAGAAAACACGTTGATGCAATACAAGTTTCACTGATGCATTTGTCGCAGCACCCGCAGCAATCCTCTCGTACCCGCCTGCACCACAAAATGCAAAAGTTGGCATCCCAATTTGGATTTTTACATCAGTGCTAATGCGTTGCCTCTCTTTCTCACTTGCAGGACAGCCGCCGGGCAGCTTTAACATCGTCTGCCTTTGCACAGTGGCACACACTGCTTCGAAATGCGGTTGAAATGTTTTTTTACCACCCAACAACAAATATACAAAGAAACAAACAAAAAATACGTTGAAACGTTTATTTCTATGAAATAAAAAAAAACTGCAGCGCTTACGCTTTATATACGTACATATATAATGTGTATTTTTTTTTTTTCAAACTGGAAAATGTATTTATTTTTTTTTTTTTTAGTTTTTATAATAAAACTAACTGTGATTTCTCTTTTAAACGTTTGAGATACAACTTTTAGACTCGACTGTGAGGCTGATGGTACAGTCCCGCTACACAGAATATTGGCAACTATAAGTTGTCTTAATATATTTGAATTGAGTTTTTTAATATATTTATTAATTTTAGCTTTAATTCTCTTTGTTTGCATTTATATATTGAATAGTTCTTGAACTGCATTAGCACGTGCTTTTACAGGTGGCCTATAAGAGTGCGAAAGAGAAAGAACATGTTTGGACTGTATTAAGCAAGACTTCAATGAAGCATTTTCTTGATGTTCATAGACCAATTTTGGGGAGTCTAAAATTCTTTAAAACTAGACTCGAATTTGACACGTCAATAATTGGATTGTTTTTAAATATGAAAAAATGACTGAGAATTTTTGAAATCAAGGCTATAATTCCAACAAAAATAATTTTCCGGTGGATCGGTTTACGGTTCAATCAAATGCCTGGGTTTTCACATCAATAAACCGAGGTGTTGGTTAGCCAAATGATATTTTATAATTTTAATAGGAAAATATGTTTTTAGGAATATATATTTTTGATTGAAACAGAAGGTTTCGGATCAAGGTTCGATCTTTTGAGTTCGGGGCTTGAACCGGTTCAAAACCGATTATTTTTTTTATTTGACAGGATATGCCGATTTTTAATATAATTAAATATATACAGTATATTTTGAAAACTAACCAAAACTAGTATTAACTAATATTTATTAATACTCATTTTCTCTATTCTATCGCTAAATGAATTACAAAAATAGAATTTACTTTTCTACAAAAAAATAAAACTCCAGTCAAATTTCAAAATCCATTTTCCAACAATTCTAAGCGACTATTTCGAAAACGAGTGTTGAACAATAACAACAACAGTGTGCAACAATGTCAACAAACTTAATGGTATGGGCCGCGATTGTCGTGCAGCTTGACCTTGGTCTCCTCCAGAATGTAATCCTCCTGGGTGTATCGTTTGCGCTGCTCCGGCGTCAGCGCCTGCAGCTCATCGTACTCCTCCACCCACTCCTCTAGCTCACGTCGATGCTTTTTGCGCTCCGGCGTTTGCTTGCGCTCGCGTCTCTTGGCCAGGAACGCCTCAAACTTGCTGTTGCTGGCAGCTTCCTGCTCGGCCATTGGGCGCAGCTGGAAATTGGGCTGCTGTTGCAGCTGCTGCTGCGAATTGGGCTGCTGCTGTTGCTGGTGCTGCTCCCAGGCACTCTTGGATTTGCGCATCTTGGTCAGGATCTTGTCCATAATCAGACGATGATCCAGGCCGAGCACATCGTGCCGCATTTCGGGCATAGCTGCGGACGCAGTTGGCGGCGCTGCAGCATTGCCGTAGAACTCTTGACGCGCCGTCTGCGCCGCATCAAATGCTGGCAACGGCTCCTCCTGCTGCTCCTCGCCGTCCTCCGTCTCCTCCGTTCGGCTCAGATTCAGCGTGCGGAGAATTGTCTCCACGCTGTTGATGTTGCTGCCCACCTTGTCGCGCACGAACCGGATGCGCGGTACCTCGCCCATCAGCCGCAACTGGGAGAGCTCGTGCCGGATTTGGCCGCTGCAGCGTTGCAGTTCCACGTCCAGCTCGGCATCGTTCTGCAGCTGCCCGGTGCCCAGCCAGTACACATTGACGCACGCGAAATCGGAGGAGACCTTGACGCGCGACACCTGCAGGCCGTGGCCCAGGATCGCCTCGGCCGCCTCGCCGGTGGCCAGCAGGTCGGTGATGTGCGTCATGAACAGCTTGTTCAGCACGGCGATCCGTCGCGTGTTGTGCTTGGAGCCGGGCGAGTTGCTTTTGCCGAACTGCGACGCCTGGAAGACAACGCTCGGCGGCTGGTAGCCACTGCCCGAGCCGTTGGCGTCCTGTTGGCTGGGATACCAGCGCTTCTTGGTGCCCGCCACGCGGCTTCCAAAGAGCTTTCCCATTATTTTGCTCTGGCGCACTGCATTCGTGCCGCTGCCGCTCTTGGCGCGCAGCCACTGAACCTGGACACCGCTGGCGGCATGTTGCAGTGGCAGCAGTCGGTTGCGCAACATTTGTTTGCCCCTCTTTGTTTTGTTTTGTTTTAAAAAATGTTGGCAGTGCTTTGCACGCACCAGAGTTGCATTTGGCGATGTTTGACAAATCAAAACATCGATGAATCGATGTTAACTTGATGAAGCGATGTTAACTCGATGATCTTGTTACGATATTTCGATGGAAATCGAAATCATATAAATAAATCGATCTGCAAGGCATCTTCAAGATTCCAAAACAAATAATTGTCTGGTAAGGTAATTATGACTACTCTATGCGATTCTCATTAATTCAAATAATGCCTGCATACTGCTGGAGTTTTAGTGAGTGAGTTGTGTGGGTTATTTAAAATGTATTATTGAAAAGCGGTGTTTTTTTTTTATAGATAATTGTCTTTCTGTCAGTAACTCTTTCGCAATATAGTTTACTCGCTCTCTCTATATATTATTTGCTTTCCTTCTTACTCTCATTCTCGCTCTCTCTCTTACTTTTTCACTCTCTCCCGCACTCTTACTCTCTCGCTCTCCAACTCTCTATATCTCTCTCTTTCTCCCAATCTCTTAATATTGATCTCTTGCTCTCGCTCTTTTTGTTTATTTTTATTCGAAATATCGACGCATTGAGAATTATTTTCTAATCCTATGCAAAAATCTATGTTTGTATCCGATTAATATTTCTAGTTGTATAGAATTGATATGAACCAGTTCGATTAAGGCTCACTTTAACTCAACGATTTAACGAACTGTGTGTCCCTGATTTTAATTCGTACCTAGTTTTTTAATGTGCGACAAGTTAGCAACGGACAGATAGCGTCGATTTTCGGAACTTGGTTCACAGGCCGGAACCAGAAATTTGTTTTGCGTTTAATTATGTATATNTTAGCACCAAATCGAACAAACTTAAATGCAAAATTGTTAAGAATTAAATTCTCTTTTAAATAAATGCATTTTATTTTACAATAAAGCTTTTAATATGAACAAAATAGGGGGTTAAAAAATTGGGTTCTTACAATTCCCAAAAATATCAACACTTAGAGAAATTGCCCCACATAACCCGGTATACACGATTAAAGCCTATTATTTCATCTAAATTGTCCCGAAAAATTTATCAAAATCGTTCATACAGTTTCTGAGATATTTGCATCGATATGCAGAAACCTCGCTGCCAGCCCCATACAAAATGTGGTAAAAAAACGTACCTTGCGTTCAAACGCTTATATGTCATTTCACAGAGAATGCCCCCCAATGCACGGTATGTCAATTTGAAGGTACATGTTTTAGGCAATTTTTAAGCTATAATTTAAAAAAATCGTTCATACAGTTTTAGAGAAAATTAGAAGAGAACCAAGCAACCTCAGCTAGTTCATTCAAAAAACTATCGAACGGCTAGTTCACATATGAGCTGAACCATTGCGTGGATTCAGTGTTAGGTAATTTTGTGAAGTCAAGTGGCGGGAAACATTTAAAATNAAAACTATCGAACGGCTAGTTCACATATGAGCTGAACCATTGCGTGGATTCAGTGTTAGGTAATTTTGTGAAGTCAAGTGGCGGGAAACATTTAAAATTATTTTCATATATTAATGACATTCTTAGAACTTTAGTTGACAATACTAATAAAATATATTTTAAAAAACATTTTATACTTCTGCAGAGCTTTCACAAACATATATTTTCATAAGTATTTACAATTTGACTTCCGTCACATAGCAGGCAGCTATTGACAGCTACCCCAGCCAAAAGTAACTAAAAATTAATCTCTATTCACAGAGAATGCCCCATTTTGCACGGTAATTTGCTAAAACAAGTGAAAAAATACAAACATTTTGCTTTTTAAATCATGAAAATCGTTCATACAGTTTTTGAGAAATTTGCATTTTTCCATTTTCAGCGATATTTTCAACATCAA
>SCDT01000417.1:11251-37952 GCA_004143765.1 Drosophila melanica
CTATGCCACAGGTTTATTTTGATTAATATATATATAGATATATATATATATAATTTTGTGCGACTAAATTTAATATAGTTTTTATGATGTTTATTTTATTTTTTTTGTATTTTAGACTCGCTTATAGAGACAAGGCTTAGCTTAGTTTAGATTTATGTATGTATATAGTATAGGTATAGTTATTATTGTTGTTGATTATTAATTTAATTTGTGTTTTTTTTTTGTTTTCGTTAAAAAAAAACTATGCAAAACAAAAAAGTTTAGAATCGAAAACACAATTTGCTGAAATTTTCTTTTCTTTCGGTATTTTTTTGTGTTGGTTTTAAAATTGCATTAAAACTTTTTAGAACGTTGTTTATCACATTTACACCATATCACCGAGAATCACAAACTGCCTTTGGGTTTTATATTGGTCTCTGCACTTGCGAAGTTTCTCATTTAATATTATGATTATTATTGTTGTTATTATTATGTGTCCTTAGAGCTTATAGCTAAGTCTTTATAACTATTCCTTAGTTTATGTATAGTTGTATACTTTAAAAATATTATTTAGTTAAAGCTTTTATTTTGGTTGTGATGCTTATCTTCGGTTTTTCTTTTTTTCAATTATTTTGGTTTTTCTTTTTTTTTGTTTTTTCAATTTTCCACTTTTTGCTCTTCACTTTCTGTTGTCTATGGAGTTCAGGTTATGTTTGAATTTCCTTGCTTTGTTTGTTTGTGGCACACATTTTGCTGCAAGTTGAGAAACGTTGAAATAGGTTGAGCGGTTCAAAACTTTCCAGAGAGTCCAATACGAGCGCCGAACTCTTCTGTGTGTATCTGTGTATCATTGAAACACACACACACACACACGCACACAAGTACACACATACACACACACGCACACACACACACAGAGAGAGACACACAAACGCACGCACAAGGAATGTGACCTTGTTTACGATTTATTTTGATATTCAAAACTGCACGAGCTTAAAACGCGTTGAGAATTGAGAGTAATTGAAATGCGTGTGCTTCTGCCCCAGGATACGAGCTAAAAGCGCCGCATTGTTCGGCAAAAGGGATGCTTTTTTACACACAAACAACGTTCTCTGCTCTCTAGTGTCTATGACCAGTTGTTGTTGTCATTTTTGTTGTTATAGTGTTTCCTCCTTTTGGGTTCGTTGTTCACTTTTCGACATAATTATGGTAATTTTTGATTGCTACAAGTTTTCTTATTTATTTCATTTCATTTTTTTTTTACTTTTTTGGCAATGTTTAGGTAGTTAGTATTTTTTGAAGGGTCTTGCAGGGGTTGTTGAACGATAGAACGAGACTTATACGGCTCAAGATGCGTATCTTGGTCAAAAAGAATTATCTATTTCACTGAGAGAATAATTTTATGAAAATGAATCTAAAATGATAAGCTCGAACAAGTTTTTTTTATCTAAATGTGAATAAAGCTTTCAACTCAAATTGTATATATATTTATATATACATATTTATGTTTTGTACTTTAATTAGAATTTTTTATTAAAATACGTTCTCTTAATTGCTCATATGTATACTATAATTTTTGTTTTTAATGATATGCACATATTTTTCTATCTGTGCCCATTGTTATAGCACTATTGGCCACATAATGAAATATTTACCGAAACCCCGCAAAAATAAATCGAATTGTTTACGCAGTCCCCTAAAAGAAAATCCAATTCTGAGACGTGAAGCAAACAAACTAGCGAATTGCATGAGCAAAGCGCAAAACAAACGCAAAAACGAAATATGAACAAGTTGAAAGGCACAAACGGATACCCATTCAGTGTTTGTAACCCCACCGTGCAACACATCAAACCAAGTACAAGTCATGCCATTTTGATATACTTGGGAAATACCCGCGAAATATGTGCAAGAAGAACAAATAAACAACTAGCATGATTTGGAGAAACGATGAAAATGAGAGAGAAAGAGAGCGAGGCATAGAATAAGACGCGAATACAGGTGAATGATGGATGGATGACGTAGTCGCCCATAATAAGAAAAAACACGCATACGACGTGTGGCACACGACCAAGAAAATTAGCGTCGCCAAAAGCACAAAACGCGAGTCACCAAAAAGGAAAAGGAAGACAAATAATAAAAAAAAAAACATTTGGGGCACATTGCATTGACGCTTAGTCGGCAAGAAGCAAACGAGAAAAACTTTACCCGGAATGCATGTGCTCGCTCACTGTTACCCCGTGTTCACAGTTAAGAATATGCCCTGCCTCCGTGCCTCGCGTCTCAACTGTTTACAGCAGCTGTCGCCGTCGCTGTCGCTATCTCAACACACAGTCAAAAAGCTTTGGCCACGCTGTACTCGAAATTGTGTTGCGGCTGTCAGAGTTTTTGGTGTTGTAAAGAGCGCAAGCTTTAAAACGCCTGCGCTTGCGTGGGAGCGCACCTAAATCGGAAACTGAGAACATTTGGTAAAGCGCGTGCACTTTATTTAATGGGTTGTCAGCAGGAAGTTTACTGCGTTGCATTGTCAGAACGATTTTATCTAGCTAACTTTACATATATTGTTTGTTTATGCTGCTTTCGGCACAAAAAAAAAAACAAAAACAAAAATAACTACGCCATTTTGCCAGGGCTGCTGCGTTTGCATAAACTTTTACAGGGCTTCCGACGCCAACAACACTTTACAAAAACAACAAACAAACAACTGCACGCTGCTGCTAAAGAGCGCCAAGCGCTGCTCGGCTGTGGGGCGAGCACACGAGCAAACGAAAAATCCGACAATAAACGAACCCGACACGATGTTGAAAAACGAAACGTACGAACGCGTGCGTGTGTGTGTATGTGTGTTTGTTGTGTGAAAAACGTGTGTCGCTGTGTATGTATAATACACCAAAAAGGGAATGCGAAAAAAAGGCAACGAAAAAAACTTTAAAATTAAAATGAAAATTCCGCTAGCATTTTTCAGGCGACAAAATCACACAACAACAACAAATTATAAATAAAGTCGGCACAGAAAACAAAATTCTAAATTGTTTTGTTTGCTTTTCTTTCTGCTTTGCACATTTTTACACTTTATATTTAAGCACAGTGCCGGGCTTCCTTTTCCTGCATACATATACACGTATATATATTATATATACATATATATTTATATATATACGATATACGTTGTGTTCTTATCTCACACACACGCATACATTTTTTAATGTCTCCTCCGTTCGTTTTTCTGATATTGTTACTGTGCTGCGGCTGGTGCTGTTTTATTTATTGCTACGCGCGTGCCATTTTCATTTTGTGTGTGTGCGTGTGTGCGTGTGTGTGAGTGTGTGTGTGTGTGTGTGTGTGTTCCACACGATTTTCCGAACTGTATTTATTGTATTTTATTTTTTGGTATGCATGATATTTTCGTATTTGTTTTTAGCTTCATCAGCGCAAACTAATTCATTTTCTCTTGCCTTCGCCCGTTTGCTTCATTGTGAAAATGTATTTTTAAGCTGCTGCTGCTGCTGCTTTTGCTCCTCTGCTGCTGCTGATGACAATGACAACGTTGACGACGGCTGCGACGGATAGTACGACGGCGACGAGCACTGCGCTCCGCTTGCAGACATTATGGGAACACGACCGAATGGATACTGGGCCACCGCATTCAAAAAGGCCGTCAGAAAAGCATAGCATCGCTCAAGCTGGGGCACACACACACACGCACGCACTCTCTCGGTCGCTTGCTCTCTCCTGTTCGCTGCTCTATTTGTGCTTTGCACAGCCAAAGGGTGGCAAGGTGAGGGCGCTCTCTCTCACTCTTCCACTCTCTACGTCCGAGAGTGCGTAAAAGCTTTGCGAAAAACAGGTTAAACCATGTGGCCCCCGCGTCCCGCCAGCAGTCATTACCTTTTACTCTCTCTATCGCTCTCTGTTTCTCTCACTCCTTGCCTCTTTTGCTTCCTTTAGTGTATTATGCCCCAGAGCCAAAATGCGCACGATTTGGTTTTGGGGTGGCATTTCTCAGCGTTTCTGCTGTCCTTCTTCCTGGTGCGTGTTTCTGCAGTTGTTGTTCTTGCTGGGCATCATATCTGCCTATCTACACATCGCTTTGGCTTCCAAGCAGGCCACGACAAGACCTTGGAGTAGTCTCTTTATATGCACGCACTTCTGTATGTGTGTATATGGATTAAGTATATATATATATATATATATTTATATATTTGTGTGTGTGTGTGTGTTTGTGCGTGCCAAACAGGAATGTTTATGGCAAAAGTTTGTGGCCTGCAATCAAATCCTTAACCATTTTCTAGCATAAACTTATTTAATGCTGAGATTTGAAATTCATCATTAATCCAAATGTCAAATCGAAAAATTAAAAACCAAAACATTTATCGTACTAGTCACTTAAATAAATTGAATTAGATTATATAATGTGCATTATATGGAAAGGTTACATTTTATGTTGTCTATAACTATATTTAGTTTGCATAGAAACGATTCATAGATATAGAGATATGGAACTGATTTTGATAATAATGATTATGACTGCTTAAAATATTTTCAAAATATATATAAAGAGATTTGTTTTGATCAGTAAGAAGCCGATCATATTTTTTAAAATTCGAAATTGCAAATAAGAAATCAATTTTATATCTTTGGCTTAGTATACTCGTTATTTAATACATACATATATGCATTAAGGTAATTTTCCCTTAATTTAAGACATAAACACCGCAATATTATCAAAAACTGAGTTTCTCTAGTCGTTTTGAATTGAAAAATTGTTGAGCCCTTTAAGGTAAAATCTTTAAAAATAACGCTGTTAAGTCCCATTTGAAGACACGCCTAAATTTGATTAAAAACTATTGCTTTTTATTACAAAAAAATTAAAACCAAATTTTTAGCTATTTCTAGTCAATATTGTTGGCAAAAAAAATTGTTGCAATTCAATTACAAACGGGCCAACTCACTGCAAAATCATGTTTCAATGCATCGTCGTCAATTATGAATCTCAAATTACATTTGCGCTCGAAGGGAAATGTGCGAGATTTTTTTTAGCTGCCAATTGATGGCATTTCATCGGTCGTGCAAAGTGGGCAATAAAAAAAGCTTTTACGAATATACAACTGTAAAACTGAACGATGGTTAATGGGTGGAATGAATGTGTAACTGGCAGGAGTAAGAGGACCTGAAACAGTGCATGACAAAATCGCAGTGAACTGTAAACTCAGTGTGTGTGTGTGTGTGTGTATATATGTGTGCGTGAGCGCGGTGGTATACGAATTTATATGAGCCGATTTTATTGTCAGTCAAAGTCACTAAATGAAGAACTGAATATATGCCAGGATTGATTAGTAAAAGAACTTGGACGACTATCAAATCAATGTAATTGACAATCAAAATCAATTTAGTTTCAAATCTGTTTGAAATTTACTAAGACTCAAATTTGTAATTTTAATAATGTTTTGAAACGATAGAAGCTTGTCTCATGGTAAAAGAGCTTCAACGGTGGTGTCAAAGCCCCAAACCATAAATATTCACACAATTCAAAAAAAATGTATACTTAACAATGTATTTATTTCTAATATAGGATCAAACTAGAGACCAAATAATGACCAAAACGTCTTTAAACATGAAAATCGGTTCAGTTTTGAAGAAGCTGTGCCAGTTTTATATATGAGACCCTTCGATCTGAGAGCTTTACTTGTCAAAATTTTTGTCAATTTTTGCATGATTTTTTACCGAAAAATTTACCACGTCAAAATCGACTTTAATGTTGTTTTTTATGCTAATTATGACAATTACAATCGATTAAAAACAGAAATTAGCAATTTTGAATTTTGAAAAAAAAAAACATTTTTTTGAAAATAACTAAGGGGGGAGTGTGGGAAAATCCACAATAAAATATACATACATATGGACATTTTCGGATTCATCAAAAATGGAGATTAAATGTAGCTTAAAGCCAAACTGCATTCGAAAAGTCAGACGGCATGAAAATCAGTTAAGTTTTGAAAAAAATTATGAAAGTTGAAAACTGTTGACTTAGTTAATTTAAATGCAGAAATAGTCTAGGGACAAAAAGTTATTGCTCATTAAAAATCGGTTTAATTTTGACAAAGTTTTGCAAGTCTAAAGCATTGACCCATGTCTGAATGGGATTACTTATGCTACACTGTCAGCGTGAATTTAGATCAAACATTTGGTGTTCAGTTTTTAATGCTGAAAATGCACACACAAAGTGGCAGTCAATTGTAAGTGTGTGTGTGTGTATGCGAGTGTGTGTATATTCATGTTGTAGGATTTCATTATCAGTCGCCGTAACTAAAGGAAAACCTCAATATATATATATGTGTGTATAGTTATATATATAAAAATATATATACCATGATTGAGTAGTTAAAGGATTTGCATTGTGGACGCCGTGTCCTAGATTCAAGCAGAAGAGAGAGAGAAAGAGAGAGAGAGAGAGAGGAGAGACCCGCAACTGCAGCTTCAAAGTATGCAACAGACAATGCAATAAGCTACGCTTTTGAATGCAAATTAAAACTCAACTCATGCGAATTCGCAGCGATTAGCTTTATTGCACGGCATACGCATCATTAAATATAAACAAGCGCTACGCAGCATCAAAAGTTTGTTGGGGCAGCGCGGGGGGATGGGGGGACGAGTTGATTTTTGGCGTTGGCAAATGCGTCGCAGTAAATAATTTATGCACTGGCTGGCAGCGGAACAATGGAAACGAAACGATGACACTTTAAAGCCGTCAGCTTTGATTCGTCTGCTGCCATTGTTTACATTGAGCGCGCTCTTGTTAAGGAATCGCGAGAGTAAATGATAGCGAGAGAGCGAGCGCGTTAGTAAAGATGGCAACTTTTGACGACTGTTGCTCGGCACTCGGGTCATGTAAACGTAACGTAAACGTAATTGCACGTCGTAACCGATTATGTGTGTGAATGTCGACGCGAGTGTCGCGCCTTGTTGCAATTACGACATCTTATTTGGGTCACCGAAGACACGAGCGAAAGCGAGAGAGCGAGAGAGCTGCTGAGAGCGCGTGTCACAGAGAGGACAAACATGACAAGTGCCTGTCGCACGTGTGAGCTTAAAAGCGCAATGCGTTTCGAGGCCAAGTGCCAGGCGAGTATAATAGCAAGGATGCTGCGTATTTCTAACACTTCCGTTGCCCACCACTCCACCAAATGGCAGTTAACAGCACCTTCCAGTGTCAGTTAAGTGTCACAATTGACGCCACACCTGAAGCCCCACAAGAAAATGAGTTCAATTAAAGCTTGAATAGGAGAGGAGCCCGATCCCTTAAGCTAACCAAAACTAATCTCATCTAATTAGGCGACAAATGTCAAAGGGCGAAAACTCTCTTATTATTTTGCTTTTATGACGCAATTAAAATGCTAAATGTTTTACGACAACGCCTGCGGGGCTCTTTAATTAATTTGTCGGCCGTGAAAGGTGTCAACAACGCGGCAGTGAAAACAAGGACAACAGCCAAATAGCACTTGCTGCTGGCTGCTGCCTATCCTTGTTGTTGCTGTTGCTGTTGTTGTTGCTTTCACTCTACCGCTTGACCCAGACAAGAGACTCAACAGCCCAACAGACAAGCGACAAGAGTCGCATTCACTTTAAGCATGAAAGGCCAAGCCCCCAACGCTCCCCTCAATCGCACCCAGCCCCCCCCTCCCGTTCTAGCCAACTAGATTATACAGCTTATATGTGTGTGTGAGATGAGCGCGTGGCATGCTTCATCCTGGCTTGTAATCATGCTGCCTTGTTTTTTTCTTTTTTTTTTTTTTTTTTTTTTTTTTCGCTGACACAAGAACTGTGGTGTTCGAGGCGCTGACTGCGGCGAGGAGCCGCCTGTGCTCAGGTCCCTGTCATGGTCTCAAAGAGCATAAAACGCCAGCTAAGCACATTAGACAGGCGCATGATTTGAGCCTGGCTGCTAAGATGACTCGAAGATGTCCTGCAACGATTACACAGCATATTATATAACAAAAACTTAAGGCTTAAGTTGAAACAGCATAATATAAGTATTTACCACAATTTTTTCTAAGCCCTAAAATGAGTTGCAAAAACTAAGTTAGCGAATACCAAAAAAGTTGTTTAAAAGCTTTAAGACCCAAAGTGGGAAAAATAACTATAAAATTAATAGGGATTACAAGATTGTTTAAGAAATGTACATGTTATATATGTATATATATATATATTTTTACGATGAAAGAAATGTAATATAAAATGTGACAATTTATTAACTAAATAAATACCTTTTTTTGATGCAGTTTAAGGATTTTTAAAAGTTTTTTGATTTTGTATAAAACACTAAAGATATCAATAAATAGAAAAAAGCACAGCATACATTTACATTCCATATAAATAATGTAATTTCATGTGAATTTCATTGTGTGGAATACAAAGTAAAGAATTCGTAGAAATTTCATTGGAAATTGTATTTTATGCCAAGGATTCTGATTTCCTGCTAATAGAATGGATACATTTCATATTCAATTTATTTTCCCTCTCAGACGAAAAATTCTCAGAATTGCAATTTTGAAATCTATTGTGAACGTTATGAAAAGTTATTACTAGTTGCAAACAGTGTATATTGGATATATTTACTTCTATATTTCTTTTTCATAACTTCTCCAAGAATTATGCATTCTTTGCAAGCCTAAAGCTCATACTCTACTTAACAACACTGGCAAAGTTGCTTAGCTAGCCCAAGATGCCCCTCTCAAGCATTTCTAATACCGCAGGTAGAAAAATTCTTGTTGCATACACAAGGGGGCACATGAGGGCGCTTTTGATTGCTGCTTTGTTTGTGACCCCTTCACCGGCCGCCCCGCCCACTGATGCTCGCTGCTGGCAGCACCTGCGGGAGTTATGAATTATGCAAAGAGGCAACTGCTTGCCTTCCCGCCTGGGGGCCTGTCAAAATAGAATAGGCAATGTGTGTGTGTGTGTGTGTGTGTGTGAATTTCGCCTTGAGAACAGCGACAAATCAAAGATCTTATCACAGATGCATCGGGTTATATCGCGACAAGTACATGAATATATATTTATAAACATATTGTATATAAATGAAACATTGTTGAAAAGTGTAACAAATACAATAAAGCGGCGTGAAAAAAGTCATAAATTAATTTGCAAAAATTCTTCAAATTTCTGTGCGAACAGGGGAAGAAAAATCAAATTTGTTCAGTAAAAATTGTGATTTTCGTAAACAGAAAAACGGCCAAACGAAGCGAATCCGAGCGCAACAACAACTGACTACGACAACAGCAAAAACAACAAGAACAAAAACATCTATATAGAATGAACAATAACAAGCAAGATGACGACGACATTTCGTTTATAGCATCATCTACAACACCAATTGCAACACACAACGCGTGCTGTCTGTTTTAGTTACATCTTAGCGTAAATATCGGCTTTGTATATAAAAACAGATATGGGAATACAGTGAAAGTTCGTTTGAACGAATAATCACGCTTAAATAATAAAAAGAAATAAATCACAACAGTAATATAAAATATAGTATATAAAAAATATATAATAATAAATATTGAAAAACGTGAATAATAAAAGAATTATACAAATTATATTGATTTATGAGGAGTTAGGACTTTTTTAATATTTATTTCATTTAATTAACAACGTTAAAAATGATTATAAAAGAAATGTACAAAATATATTCATTTTCAAAAAAAAAAGAAATTAGTCAACAGACAGATATTTAAAAAACTTTAATAATTTTTCCATTTTCATTTTAGCAAACATTGCAAATTACGCTGCAGAGATAGTTTTTGTGTAAGAAATAAAAGCACTTTCAAAAAATTTTAATACAAAAATTTTAACTAAGGTATCTAAGAAAAATACGATTAAAAACTAAAAGAAATTTATCGGTTTAAGTTCATCATCATCTATACGGAGTTTTCACTGTACATATGTGTATGCACCTAGCATGGCTAAGCATTGGCTATGTTAGCCAAAAGTAATGCTGTTGCTTTGCCCGGGTTATTTAAACATTAACAACAACAAAAATGACAACAACGAGGAACCGAAGCTGAAGAAGAAGAACAACATCAGAACAGACGACATGATCACAACGCAATGAATGCGAACTGGCGGCCTCGCGGCCAGGTCCGTTGCTTCACAAAATAGATTTTCAATAAAAACCCACTCGAGAAACGCCAACAATGGCGTACAAAAACGCATCGAGATCCATTCCGAATCTATTTTCAACCCAAACAAAAGCATTTCTATGTGCTAAATAAAAAGTACAACAACTTTAGCATTCATTCAATGCAAGAATTAAGACAACAGGCCGATATTTAAAAAATTTACTAAACTCTGCGATCATAATTGGTTATGTTTATAAAAAACACAATAATATATATAATATATATACATAATAGCTGGAATAGATCGGATAGAGTACCATAACAAATAGGAGCATCGGATGGGTCATAAAAGATTATCTATATATTACAGTAGTCGCTCGCAAATAGAAAAGCAATAGAAAAAACATTATTTTTAAGGATATAAGTTTCTGGTTAATTTCATTTTCGGGAATTTATTTTTTATCAATGTGAATACATTTTTAAAAACAAAAACAAAATTTTATTATTAAGTAGTGCATCTACTCGAATTTAAAGGAAAACTATCTAACATTTATTCAACTTGAAAAATATTTGTATAAGAAAATAGGAATTTTCAGAAGTCGACAAATAAAATATGCTTTCTGAAGAATGTCGTATTTTGTTTTTAAGGAGTCGGTTTTAATTTTTGGAAAATTGAATATGCTATTTGAATGAGGGAAATTTTTGCAAGTTACAAAATAAGTTTAATATGAAAATGTATTTTACAACTTTTTTTGCTTTTCAACATTATTGTGACCGTATATTGATCAAAAGCATTTCTTTGAATATCTAGACTGTTGTACTAACAAATTTTCTTAACTGCTTAACGAAAAACAAAAAAAAATAAAAAAAAAAACCCAACAATTTTAAAATATATTTTAAAATACGTAAGTAGGAATATTTTGTAAATTTTCCAAGTCTTTCAAAATGTTTGTTTACGATTAAACCGCTAACTTTGTGAATTGAAAAAAAACAAACAAACTTTTGCACAACAAATTACGAAATTGATAAAGAAAAAAAAAACAAAAACAGAGTAGCTTTTGAAATCGTGATGGCAACTCTATTTTTTCTGACACCTTTCATTTCAGTTTTGATACTAGTCTACGAATTGGAACACTTATTTGTTTTCTACTTTTGTAAAGTATTTTTTGGCCAAATTCGCAAGTCCTAGTTTAAAACTTAGTGATTATTTCTGGTAGTTAAATCTAGTGTTAGCCAGTGTAGATTTTTGCCAAATTCGCGAGTCCCCGTTTAAAATTTAACGTTTATATAGCTGGTGGTTGATTTTGGTGTTAGCCATGTTTAGTACTCTGCCGCGGGGCTCGTATATGGATGAGCGGATCAGCAAGAGCTATAGCAAGGAGGTGCTGCTCTCCAATTGGCAGGAGCTTCGCGCCGGCAGCGCGGAGCTGAACGATTGCATACTGCCGGGCCTGAAGCGGGTGGATGCGTGTGTGCGTCATGTCTCCGACATGCGGGATAACTACATTCCGCCCTGGGAGGCCGACGAGGCGGACGATGCGACGCGCCATTTTCTAACTGCACGCAACGAATCTCTGCACAATAACATGCTCAACAGTGAATCGCAAGTCCGTTTCCCCGTCACCGCCGGTATGGCCAACAATTACACGACCACCTACACAATTGTGTACGACATTTTGCCCCGCCAGCAAAAGCAGGCGGCGGCAGCGGCAGCGGCCGCCAAACAGCAGGCCAGTGTGCCGGCACGGACGCAAGATCTGGACCTGATGCTCAGCTATGGTAATCGCAGCATAACGGGACAACGGTGCCAGCGGCGAGCCGAACTGCAGTTGGAGAAATCGCAACTATTGCAAACTACGTATGCGGGGGATTACGATCCGACGGCGAACGCATTGAAATATCAGCCGGCACTTATGCCTAAACCAGACAAAAATTTACAGCAATAACAAAAGCAAAATTGTGTATGAAATGCACGGACAAAAGTCCTTAGTTATATATATATTTTAAAATCATTTTTCTTTTCTTCTTTTGGTATTTGTTTATGCACTAGTTTTGGTCAATGTTCGATACTCACCATTTTCAGTTCTGCTGCCCATTGGAGATGCTACAACAAGCAATTTGCACAGTGGCATTGTGTTGATTTAAGGCTGTGACTGTGCCTGGCTGCTGTGTTTATTGTTTGTTTGAGTTGATTGTTTTGTTGCAGCGAAAGCTGCTTTTTGTTAGCACACACGGTGTTTGCGTTCGGTTTTGGCACGATGCACACGAAATTGTTTTATAAATTGCACAAAGAAATTTTTTCTTTTACGCTGCTGTGCAAGTGTTGCAAAATTCGGGTATGATTTATGGGGAAACAGCTGGGGTAGTGCTGCAAGACAAACGATAGTATCGATAACCAAATGCACAGCTAGCTGCAAGAAAAGTACTCATTTCTTAACAGTTTTGCTCCTCACTTAACATGCATGCACTCCCCCTTACTGCATGTCGATGTTCAACTTTTTTGGTTTAAACGTAAGCTGTTATCTGAAATTTTGAATGTTTTTGCCAAGAAAATCCATTTTTTCTTTTGAATTTTGCATTGTTAATATTTATTTCGAGCTTAAACTTGAATTTGCAAAAAAAAAAAAATATTTATAGCTTTTTAAAATAAGGCAAAGGGACGTTTAGGTGCCATCAAATCTAGTGCAACAACAAACATCGAATCTTAGGTGCGCAGTGCTGTGATTTCGAACTGTTTGGATATATATGTATATGGATATAGGTGGTATCGGCAGTTATTAAAATTAATCTTGTTTTGTGGAATACATAACTCAGTTCGTTTGGATCGTATAATTTTATACTTAACATTTTTCTCTTTCTTCACATTAAGCGAATTTTACAATAATTTTAGGATTTCGGCATAATTCATTTAGTGTTTGTTCTTCAGACACTTTTTACTTAATCATTTAATAATCTTTGCTGCTTTGCACAATTCTTCATTTGAGTCGTACTTTTGGTACGTCGGCTGTCACATTTTTGTTCAATTTGGTTTAATCTAAACCAATTCCAGGCGCTTCATCTCCTTAAACAATTCGTGACCCATTTTGGCAGGACTTCTGGTCACAATAACGCCGGCCTTCTCCAGTGCGGCGATCTTATCGTTGGCACCGCCCTTGCCGCCCGAGATGATGGCACCGGCATGACCCATGCGACGACCGGGTGGCGCCGAAACGCCAGCAATAAACGACACCACCGGCTTGGCCTTGATGCCCTGTAAAAGAATGAAGGTGGTGAGCATATTTGAAGCGTTCATCGAATAGTATTCCGCTTACCGTATTGAACTCAGTCAAGTAATCGGCGGCCTTCTCCTCGGCCACGCCGCCGATCTCACCGATCAGTATGATGCCCTTGGTGTCGGGATCCTTGAGGAACACCTCCAAGCAATCAATGAAGTCAGTGCCATTGAACGGATCACCGCCAATGCCCACGCACAGCGTCTGGCCCAGGCCCACCTCGGTGGTCTGGTGCACTGCCTCATAGGTGAGGGTGCCCGAGCGGGACACAACGCCAATCTTGCCGCGCTTGTGAATATGGCCGGGCATAATGCCGATTTTGCACTGAAATTTACAAAAAAGCGAGAAAAATTGTTATCTTCGCATTGTCGAGGATTTAATAGATATAGAAGAAGCACTTTTGACCGATCGTTCCTGTATAAGGCTATATTATATAGCAAATTATGAAGCATAAAAATAATGAAAATCTGCCAATTTGGTCTTAATTTTCAAATTTAACGAGAAAACCTTTCAAAACAAAAGTTCTCAGATAAAAGCTAATTTTTGGACCGATTATTCCTATCGCAGCTATATGATATCGTATTCTGATTTTGATAATCCTTTGCAGATCTGTTAGGAGCAGAAAGACGCTCTCAATTGCCGAATTTGGTTTAGATATCTTTGAAAAGAAAAAAGTTTCTAATATGGAATGTATTTTTCGACCGACTTTTCATATAGATATAGCGTTCCGCGTCGGCCGACTTTGACTGTAGGTCACATTAAAACAGACATATACCAAATTTCATGACAGTTTTTGAACGAAGAGACTAGTTTGCATAGAAACAGACTAACAGATGGACTGTCGAATGTGGCTATAAAGACCCAGCTGTTGATTAGAAAATAATATATATGTATATATATATATATATATCTGCAATGCATTTTGTGACAATAATATAACACCTCTGCAGGGGTGCAACAAATAAAATAAGCAATAATCGAATTTAGATACGACAAAATTATGAAACCGGTTCATGCGTCAGAGTCCAAGAGATAAGCGCAAATAAACAAAGACCGCATTAAACAGTGCACGCTTGCTAAGACGAACTATGAAAAAAGCTAGTTGAAAGTAGTCATTAACTAAACAAAAAGAGTAAATAAATTGACCAAAACGAACGATTGAACATTCATTTAGCAAGTGGAACGACAACTGCTCAGTCTAACGAAAAACTAGCTCTCATTTTGGTGACCTTATCGAGCGCGCGCTGTGGCAAGGGCAGCCATAAAGCGTTCGATCGGATGAGTGAACTTTGCACTGCTTATCTGCTTATCTCCCGGCTGCTGTCTTCAGGCATCACAATTGTTATTTGTTTCGTTGAAGCGACGACGTCTGTTACGAACCTGTTCGGGTGCGATGATGCCGGGGCAGTTGGGTCCGACCAGGCGTGATCGGTCCTGGGAGATCAGCGCATGCTTCACCTTGACCATATCGTGCTGGGGCACGCCCTCCGTGATGCAGACAATCAGCGGAATTTCCGCGTCGAGTGCCTCAATGATGGCAGCAGCGGCACCGGGTGGCGGCACATAGATGACCGTGGCATGAGGATCCGTTGCCTTCTTGGCCTCCGCGACAGAGGCAAACACCGGCAGACCCAAATGCTGGGTACCGCCCTTTTTGGGTGAAATGCCGCCGACAAGCTTGGTGCCATACTCCAACGCCTGCTGGCTGTGGAAGGTGCCCTGTTTGCCGGTGAAGCCCTGGCAGATGACGCGCGAATCGCCGTTGAGCTTCAGATTGGCACGCGTCTTGTTGTACTGCGAGCCGCAGCGGACGCTGGCAGTGAAGCCATCTAAGGAGCGCAAGTGGGAGAGAAAAAAAATATAAATGAGCTCACAATTAGAGATGGGCGCAGGATCAATTGCATTCAATTCCCAACCCCGCACATTTCGCTGATGAATTATTGTTCTGTTTTAAATAGTACATTTCCAACTTGTCATCCCATCTCTTTCCATCGTTAAGCATTGTTTGTTTTACTTCAGGTCACATGCGAACCTTGAACATGGCCCACTCCCCCCAGCAAGCTCTGCTTCTTGCCACACACTCATTCTCCCACACACACACCCGCAGCCACGTCGTTTTCAATGCGAATCTGTTTAATTTTCCCAATTAATACAATTCAAATGAAAGCAGGTGCCACTTGTTGCGGCTTTTCTGCTTCATAGCAGCGTATTTTATGTGCCACAAATCGTATCCAAGTTATATAATTTTGCACACATATCGTTTATAGATGTTTCGCAATAGCTTTTCCTTTATAGTTTTTCGTACTTACCTCGCACTTTAAGCAGCGCTCTCATTGAAGCAGCCATTTTTGTGTGTGTGTGTGTTTGTTGTTGCTGTTTTTCGCTTGTGCGAGTTGAACCTGTGCAATTGCCCTGACTGACTAGCTTATTGTTTAAAACGCGTTTAATTAATGCAGACGACGGCAACGGCGGCGGACCCTCAAATCGATATATCTCGCTAACCACAACGATATATCGATTGTTATACCTGCACTTTCGATTACATCGGTAATTCGTGGCTATGAGCTATCGGCTACCGATGCCATTGTAATTATTTAACAGCACTAATTTTTTAATTTAAAAACTAATTGCTACACAAAAAATTTAAATAATAAATATATACTTGCACGTATATACATAAATGCAATTAGTTTTCGAATTAACACCATTGTACTTAAATAAATTTAACATTTGACATTTAGCAGCAACATCCCAAATCACACTGATACTTTCGATTATTTTCAAAAATTTAATTTCAAATTTTTTTTTTTGGTTTATTCACTGAACCTTTATTTCGAAATACCAAAGTAAGGACAGTAAACATTATACATTACTCACTCTTAAAAGATATTGCCTCACTTTAGACATTGTCGCCTAATACAAATTTATTGAATTTTACATTATCAACTACCACAAAAGTACAAAACAGAAAACGCGTTCACCGACTAAAAAACAAAAAGCTTGTTTCGAAAACGTTTTAAAAACTGTTCTACGGCCGTAAAGTTAATAATTTCAATTTGTTTTGCTTTTTGCAATTAACGGAGGGCTAAGTTTTGCATCAAGTCTTTTTATACAAAATAAAATTAAATGGCAATTTAAAAAATTATAACTTGACTGCTTACTGCAGAGACTGCCATTTGAAATACACGGTTTTTTAATTGAATAGATTCTCACTGGGCTGTGATTCGGCCAGTATATCAGGCGCCTGATCCTGGTACTCTTGGCGATTGAACGTGTTCTCCTCGCCCGACTGCAGACGCTGATAGACCAGAATGTTCTTGCCAGTGCGCGACTGCAGGTGCTGCAAGAGAGACGCTACATTAGGCAGTTGCGTTCCCAACGCCGACGACCATTCGTCCAGCAGCGCCTGGGAGTCGGCCAGTCTGTTTACCTCGGCGTGCTCAATGCTGTGCAACAGCTTGTAGTTCGTTAGGAACTCGCTGATCTTGTCGCCCAGCGTATCGAACAGAACCACGTGCGAGGGCAGCGCGGTGAGCGGATGTACCGGAATGTGGGAGCGTAGCCAGTGCATGGGTGCGTCAAAGAAACGATCAGCCTCGTCCTTAAAGTTGTCACGCTGCTCCAAATTGGGCTCACAGGTCAGGAAGCGCATGGTGACATTCTCGTGAATGTGACTAAAATTGAATGTAAATTCAATTAGCTAAAGAATGTTTTTCGAAATTGATAATACTCACCTATAATAGGGTGTGGAGTGGCAGGGCATCAGGAAGAGTATATTGGCGCGATGCTCGCGCTCGTCCCGATACGCCTGAGCGATGTCCTGCAGCTTGGGCATCAGCTCAATGGGTCCCTTCTGGTGCACCGTGCTCAGGTACCAGGCGGGCACCGCGTTGCCCAGCAAAATGATCAAAGCGGCCGCCCACAGCTGGGTTCGGGAGGCGTAATAGCTCCAGCGGGACAGCGCCTCCGACGACACGTATAAACACAACGGCAGCAGCGACGACACGAAACGGAACTCCTTGTGCTCCACAGTGCTTAGAACGACCAATGTGATCAGTATGCTGATCAGAAGCTGTTTGCTAACCTGAAATTTGTGAGCTTTCCGCACAGTTTGCATAATGCCAAATATGAAGGGCAGGGTATTAATGCCCAGCACTGTGGGCAGACCCACCACAAAGTACCAATACCAAGGATGCGACCCATAGAAGCTACCCACATTGTGCAGTACGTTATACTTGAGGAACTCCCAGGGGGTAACAATGAGCTCACCATGCCAGTAAGTGTCTATGGAAATGCCAATGCCGGCCACCAGCAAGCTATAAACGAAAAACAATTAAAGTAAATAATAAAAAATAAAAAAACAGCTTTAATCCACAAAGCACTCACCCAATTAGCAGGAAGCGCTTAAGGATCAGCTCCAGTGCGGATTGGCGACTTTTGCGCAAATGATACAAAGCTAATGGCAGCCAAATAATCGCAGCTGTGGGTCGCAAGAAGCAAGAAATGGCCGCTGGCCACAGATAGGCGCTGCCCTCGCCCGACCAGGGAAAGTAGCTTAGCGCAATGGTGGTCAGCGAAGCCTCCAATGTGTTGGCCAGCGTGCGTGAGCCCGTGTAGAACCAAAACCAGGGCACAAGTATTAAAAACAATGCCCACTTGCGTTTGCCAGTCCACACATAAAAGCGATAGTCCGAGTAGGCGGTCAATGTGGCCTGCAGTAGACGCGGCAGCAGCACCAACAGCTGAACACTGTCCAGCTGCAGCAGTGCCAGCAATTTATAGATAGCCGCTATAATCAGTGGATAAACGTAGCTGCGTATGCCGCGCACCCATTCCCAGGTCAGGTAGCCATAGCTGCGGGGGGTCAAAAAAATAAAAAATAGACTTGTATTAACTATTCCGATGCGTCTTGCCACACGCGCTTACCCAAATGTCAGCCTGTGGGCCACCTCCAGACTCTGCCAATACTCATCCGGCACGTAATAGGTCTTCACCACAAAAACCGATGCCAGGCGCACCGCCAAAATCAGTGCGAACACATACAGAAGCCTCATGGCAGCTCAGCAGTGCTGTTGAACTTTACCTAAATCCAAATAATAAATTAGCTGCTGTCAACTCAGGTTTTTTAATTTATGCATGTAAATTTCATATTGTATTTCGTTTTTCATTTTGTGACACATTTGTTGGCGGCGTTCGTGTCTAACCTTAAAAATTGTGTGTGAGTTGTGTTTTATAAGTGGAAACTTGCGTGTTTTTATGGAAATGTTTATCCAAATTTAGCCAGAAGAAACATTTGGCGCGTTTGGCGGAAAAAAAATGCTGTAAGGCGGCCTAAAAATAACGCGAACTGAAGAGCAAAGCAAAGAGGAAAGTGACGCCGACTAGAGTTGTATTGAATTGTTCTGAACAAGTTCTATTGGAACTACTAATTCAACTGAACAAACGAATTAAATCATTGATTAAAGTTCACCAAATATAAAAAAATATTCTTATTATTGTTGTTTTGCATATTGAAGTCCTATCAGGCTCATCGTTACTTAAGTATATAATAATATATATAATATCTAAAATTAAAAGGGATTAAGAACAATTTTAATTTAACAAAATGAACTTAGGATTTACAACTCTAACGCCAGGGCTTCACTGCATGATGATTAGCCATCAATAGTCAAAAACAAATAATGTATAACTTTTATACTTATAATAAATGCTTTTTAATTTGTGTTTAATTTTATGCCCGCTATTATTTGAGCATTATTGAAATTAAGTAATATTTTGCCTTGCCCATTTTGACAAACATAATTGGCAATACAGATTCTTGACAAAACTTTTTTTATTAATTGAAAACAGTTGAACATATAGGGTAGATTTTTAAGACACTTTAAAGAAATTTTGTAAAAAAAAATTTACAAATAACATAAAATAACTTCTAATTTTAATCATCGATAATTCGGTAGGTTTGCTGCTAATGCGCATTGCTGCACATTGAAGAAAACGTTGCGCGGCACCCGTTGCCGTTCACCGTTATGTCAAACTGATAGGCACAACAGAAACAGGAAAAACGTAACGAACAAAAGAAACTAACAAAAAAAACGGTACGAACGTTATTTTCAAACATTGTGTGCCGAGCGTGCATAGTGCAGGGTGACAGCATGCTAGTGGCCAGAGGAGGAGCGTTCATGTGTCTACCGCAGCTGCGGCACATCGGCCTGCCCCGTCGCAACTTTGCGGCGCTTGCCAGAAACAAACTCGTCCCGTCTGATGTAATCGGTATGGGCAAAATGCGCGGGCTGCGGCACACTCATGGCAAAGGAGCGGCACGTGAGGATTATGGCTTTCTGCTGCTGCGCTGGTCCAAGCAGATGTGGGGCAAAATGTTTGGAAAATATCTGCTGGTCACCAATGTGCTCGGCTCCGGCATCCTGATGGGCGTTGGTGATGTGATCGCTCAGGAGTACGAACATCGGCACGGCCTGCGCAGCCATGATCGTTTCGATGGTGAGCGTATCTATCGCATGTTTATCGCTGGTGCTCTCCAGGGGCCACTGCATCACTATGTCTACAATTGGATGGATCGCGTGATGCCGCATCGCACCTTTCGCAATATCATCAATAAAATACTGATCGATCAGCTGTTCATGTCGCCCGCCTGCATTCTGATCTTCTTCTATACGGTGTGCTATCTGGAGCGCCAAACGTTGCAGGCCACGCATCAGGAACTCATCGCCAAATTCCCCTATATCTATCTAATGGATTGGTTAACATGGCCGGCGGCACAATACATCAATTTTCGCTATTTGGACACCAAATACCGTGTGGCCTTCGTCAATGTCTGCACGGCGGTCTACAATGTGCTCATGTCCTATATGAAGCATGATTTTGGCATTCATCTGTCGATTGACTCGTCCAAACTGATTGATGCAGCTGGGGCAAAGGCAATTAAAACTAAGGAAACAGCTCAAACTGAAGCAGAAACACCTACAGCAATACCTCCAATAATTGCAGCAACACCTCCATTGACTATAGCAACACCTGCATTAAATATAGCAGCACCGGCAGCAGCAGGAACAACACCGGCATCAGCAGCACCACCAACCAAGCCATAATTGCTAGATTTTTACGAAATTATGTGATACAAGTAAATTAACAAAATTTGTTAGTCATCGCATTATTGTATTATTTTGCGTAACTCTTATGCATATCACTGGCAAGAGGCTTTAAGCATAAAATATACATTTAAATAGATAAACATACATACATATATAGATATACATATATATATATATATAATATGTACCAAAGAAGCCAAAGTGCGTATTTTGTAAATCAAACTTTTTTTTTTGTATTTATCGACTATTTGTTTTTGCTAATTGAGCAAGTTGATTCCTTTACTGATTAAGGAAATATATACATTAATTTTTTGCGAGCAGTTGAAAAAATTTAATTGAATTTGTGTCTATAACATCAAATACTTTACTATTATTCTTAATCTTTCTTTGCATCTTATCTGCTGTCTGTGCAGTAAGAACTTAGATTACTTTTGAATATAATATTTAAATACACTATAACTTAGTAATTAAATTACCTTTAGTCTATCTATAGATTTTAAAGTCCGACTATAGACGCCTTTATTTACTCGTCTGTTAATGCTCATTAAATTCTTATCTTAATTCATGTTTATTCCGATTTCTGTCGTGCCGGAAATTTTGTTGATATGTTTTAAAATTGTTTTATTTATGTTAATAGATAAGACTATATTAAGATTTAAATGTGTTTTTAAAAATAATTGTCGAAGCTCAAATTTTCCAGGTTATTTTCTGTTAAATTTTATTATTGGCATCCCCTTGATATCAATAATAAAATAATTGATATATTCAGAGATTAAAACTCCGATTGATATAAAATCTTTTTTATATCAAAAAGTTTTGCTAATGTTCTCAGGAAGCAAAGGTTTTATAGCTACACAAATTAACTTTCCTATTCCTTTTTTGAGCTTTCAGAAATGTGAATATGTTATATATAATAATTGTTATCTTAATCTTTACAATTTAATTAGGATTTCTTGGCATTAAAGCCGAGATTTAATGCACTGTATTTCTAAGCTATGTAATAAATTACAAAAAAACAAGTAAAAACGTGTAGTCGGGTGTAACCAACTACGCAATACTTGTTTACAGTACGAGAACAACATTAAATATTTTTATTTTAGAAAAATATGAATTTTTATATTTTTAGAGATCATCTACCAAACGTGATCACTTTAGCTCTAAAATTTTGCAAAATATAAATTTTCTCGGTTGTGTGCATGCACCCAAAACGTATAGATTTCTTACGATATGCCACGCCCCTAGGAAGCGTATACAAAAATAGTCGTGAGCAACCATTAAAATAGGTTATTTGTAATCTGCCTTCAAAATTTCATCTATACATCTTTAAAACTTAGTGTGATATATTAATTATTTATACAAGCATGTATTCCAAATTTCGAGTCTCCTGTTTCATTAAGACAGACAGCAAGACGGACAATGCACAAACCCAATATACTCAATTCACTTCATGAAAGAGTATAATCAGAATTATAGATATACTAACTGAACTTATATATTTACAATACAACTTTCAAAAGCATATTTAAATGCTTCGCTGCGAAGCCTCACTTGATGACAATGGTTTCCACCGGCGGCGCCATGCCAAAGATGTGCTGCGCCAGCGTCAGTTGCTCCTGCGTGATGAAATTGGCGACCAGCGTTGGCACATTTTCATTGCAGCGCGCAATTTGTTGGCGAATTAGCGATTTGAACTCATCCCTGGCGCCCTTGTCGGCGCCGCGTGTGCCCATGCGTCGAGGCTGTGCAGCGCCCAAGGCGCTTGTGCCACCAGCACCGGCGCCGCTGCCGTCAGTGGGCGAGCCCGTCAGCTCAAAGTTAGCGTCATCCTGCTGTTGCGAGTTCCATATAAAAGCCAACTCCTCGATGATATCCGTGGCAATGATGTAGTTGGACAGAATGTGCAGATTGAAGGATTTGCGCTGAGTGATTAAATTGAAAATGTGTTGCTTGAGCAGCACATCCTTGTCGGGGCTTAACTGGAGCAATGCCAGCAGATCACCGAGCAGTCGATCCGAGCAATTGGGCTCGAAGAGCATGCGGCTCAGGCGACTGGTGATGGCACGTGTGCAGTACTGGATGAGCGCTATTTTGGTCAGCGGCAGGAAGATCATGTGACGATGACTCTTCAGGCTGATGTTCTCCAAGAGTTGGCCACTGGTGGCAGGCAGCTCGGCGAGAATTTTAAGAATGCACTGAAAGCCCTGAAGCTGCAATATATATAGAATTTAGGGAGCTGTTCCACTCGTCAGGGGATTTACTCACCGTCATGCTGCCCTGCATTAGATTCAGACTAAGTATTTGCAGGCTCTGGACGAGGGTGTTCTGTGCCGTCATATCGGCCATCAGCTTGTTGGCCTCATCGCGATGGCCAAAGTAAATGGCCAGATCGAAGAGAAAGCGCGATATCCACGGCGCCAGCGGCAGCGCCAACATTAACTGACTGAAGTCGCGCTGAAACTGTTCCGTGTTGAGTAGCTGCCAGCAGCGGGCGGCGTGCAGAAATGCCTCAGATAATTCCTGGCTGATTGCTGTCGTCGCCGAAAACTTGGGTGGCTCCATGCTCTGCACTTCACCGCCATCCGGTGTCCAGTCCATGGTCTGCACTTCGCCACCGTCCGGCGTCCACTCGATGAAACCTTCGACGAGCACATGATTGACATCGGCATCCTCTATGCGCAGTTTGCGTATGTAACCGTGGAGGGAGTAAATAAATAAGGTCGTGGCATAGAAGAGCACTTGGGAACTGCCCGCTGGACTGCCGCGCAGAATCTTCACCAATTTATCCCAATAGACATTTTGATTGACCTGCTTGCTGAAGGGCAGAAACGGTTCCCAGCCCATCATTTGGCCGCACAACATCAACACCTTGAATATATTCTTCCACGCCTCCGTGGTGTCGCATTTCTCATCATCCATGATCTGGCGCAGATAATACTCCAACGAGTTGGTGTAAAGGCGACACGCCAACAGCGGCGACAGCTCCGGCGGCTTGTTCTGTATCATGGGCAGCACCTCCTCCACCAGCATGCGCTGATACACATCTGGTTCAGATTTGATGCCCTCGGCAAGCATCTCCAGCAAACGTGGCGCCTGTGTGGCCGCCGTTTTTGGGAATTTGTTGAACATGAGTATGTAGCTGTGTATACACTGCTGCAGGTTATCGCCGCTGTTGCTGATTGTGTGCACAAATATGCTGTGCTGCACCTCCGGCGTCAAGTGCTTGTACATCTTAACGTAGAACTCCTGCTCCGGCGTGTTTTCGCTCTCGTTGCGGAGCGCATTGGTCAGCGCGTTAACCTCCTGCCAGAGCTCTGCATGCTGATTGGTGAAGTTGCTGGCACTGTGTGGAGAATGTAAATATAGTTTAATATATTAGTTTTCTTCTATGGTAGCCACTTACATGACACTAAAACACTTGGCCGCCTCCTCGTAGTTCTTGCTATCGCGTTCCAGCAGATAAGCCTCGTACTGCACATTGAAGGCATTGGGGTAGAGTGTCTTAGCGGTCAAAATCCAGGCCTTGGCTGAACAAGGATCACTTTTGCGCACGCTTTGTGCTTGTTTAACCATATACATTTCATTTTCCTCAATGGAAGTCATTGCTACAAACAAAATTAAGAGACGCCGGTAATAAGAGTTGTGTTGAATCGTTCTCAGTTTGTTTAACTGAGCCACTGCCTTAAATGAACGGACGGGCTAGCTCTCAAATTATATTTCATCGTTCGTTATAATTCTAACAATGTTCGTTTAAAAACATTTTTAAATATATATTTTATATACTGGTTGAACAAAATTGATTTTATAAATACTGTAGTTAAAATAACTATTTATGGGTTTTTAAATTTTGTAAGTGAACGATTTGTTGGTTCAATCAAAATTGAACAATTGAACACAATTTTAATTGAACTCCGATGATGTGCGACAAGTTAGCAACAGACAAATAGCGTCGATTTTTGGAACTTGCATGCATGAACAATGCATATCGATTCAAATATCTCAGAAACTGTATGAACGATTTTGATAAATTTTTCGGGATAATTTAGATGAAATAATAGGCTTTAATCGTGTATACCGGGTTTTGTGGGGCATTACCACTAAATGTTGATATTTTTAGGAATTGTAAGAATCCAATTTTTTAACCCCCTATTTTGTTCATATTAAACTCTTTATTGTAAAAGAAAATGCATTGATTTAATAGAGAATTTAATTCTTAACAATTTTGCTTTTAAGTTTGTTCGATTTGGTGCTAAAATACATAATTAAATGCAAAACAAATTTCTGGTTCCGGCCCGTGAACCAAGTTCCGAAAATCGACGCTAACTGTCCGTTGCTAACTTGTCGCACATACATATGTGAGCAACTTTAACGATCTAGTTCACTTCGTAAAACTAATTTTCTCAACACTGGCACGTTGACGTTTTGTTATTACATAAATTGTCAAATATTCTGCAGAATATTGGATTTGTACTCCAATATTTAGATTAAACGAGCGTATGGCTGCACTAATTAGAAATCTGGGTGCCAGAATTGCTACTGTCGCTTTGACAGCCAAGCATGGTAACTGAACATCATTCTACACACCTATTCAGCAATAATTTATATATTTATTTCCCCACACAGTGGTGCCCGCAGGAACAGCTGCCTTGCGTATGCAAAGTACTGCACCAGTGGAAGCCAAAGCAGCGGAGAAACGTGAGTAGTTCAAGTTAATATATTTTACTGAGCACATAACATGTATTTCGGCTTGGCAGCTACGGTACGGAAGCCGGACGCAGCTGCTCGCACCAGTCTCTCAGAATTTGGTCGATATGTTGCCGAGTGCATGCCCAAGTATGTGCAGAAAGTTCAATTGACCTCTGGCGATGAGCTGGAGGTGCTTATTGCTCCGGATGGTGTTGTGCCCGTGCTTCAGTTCCTTAAGGACCACCATCAGGCACAGTTTACCAATTTGGTCGATATTGCTGGCTTGGACGTACCGTGCCGTAAAAACCGATTCGAGGTTGTCTACAATTTGCTATCGCTGCGATTCAACTCCCGCATTCGGGTTAAGACCTACACTGATGAGCTGACCCCTCTAGATTCGGTCTGTGAAGTGCACAAGGCGGCCAATTGGTATGAGCGTGAGATTTGGGACATGTATGGTGTCTTCTTTGCCAATCATCCAGATTTACGCCGGATCCTTACGGATTATGGTTTCGAGGGTCATCCACAGCGCCGTGACTTCCCGCTGTCCGGCTATGTTGAACTGCGCTATGACGACGAGAAAAAGCGTGTCGTGTGCGAACCCCTGGAATTGGCGCAGGAATTCAGAAAGTTTGACTTATCGGCACCGTGGGAGCAGTTCCCAAATTTCCGAAATGCAAACCCACCAGCAGAGGTGGTGGAGCCAGCTGCAGCTCCAGCTGCAGCCGCAGCTAAGAAGTAAGCAAGCCGATGTGCCGCATTGAAAGTTTGCAGCTTTGTTTAATGGTAATTAGATGAAAACATCAATAAAACGATATATATAGAAATTGTAAATTTTAAAAACAATGATTTATTGATAATCAACGGCACACCACAAAAAAGTTTAACCCTTTAGTCAGGCTTCAGGAGTCCGGTTCTAATAGTACGAAAATAGACAAAGTCAAGTTCTATAAAATATGCTTTTACAATTTGAAAATGTATGCCAATTTTGTTTTTGATTCATTTTGAAATTGTACACACATCAAGAGTGCATATATTGATTTTCTTAAATTCTCATGAGCTTGCTAAAATTTATATTTAACGAATTACAACATCAAGATATAACGCTGTTCTTATGAAATTGAGTTAATTTCAATGTTTGTAACTTGGTAATTCAAACTTTGTACTCTCACTTAATATATTGTCAAATCCTGCACAAATGTTACCAAGCTTTACTGAACAGTGGAAAAAGTGTTGACATTTTGATTTGATTTTTCGATTTGCAGTCGCGATTTACAAAATACTTATTCACGTTTCACAAATGTGCTTGATTAATGCATTATCAGATGCATACGCATATGTATGGGCTATCTTACTACACTTACAAAGACTGTTTTCAACAAAAATTCAGTTAACCAGGTTTTATCCTATTGAAAAATCGTGCGCCTGCGCAGCGGTGCCTGGCTTTAAAGGCGTAGTGACGCCTGCGATGCTAGTTTTGTTTTTTGGCGGGAAGTTTATAAGTTTGTAGTACTACATAGGTGTATACCATATATATATA
>SCDT01000418.1:0-31314 GCA_004143765.1 Drosophila melanica
TCGGAGTTTCATAAGATATTACTTTCAACTGTGACAAGAAATTTTTAGCAATGCGACACAAGGATGAAAAAAAATAAAATTTCAGAATATTCGAAAATTTACAGAAAACCCTTTCTCTTTCAGAATATTGGAAAATTCACTTTTTGTATGGAGAAAGTTGAACAGCGAAATTTTTTCAGCAAACGAAAACAAAAGAACTTTCGGCTTAGTTCTTAAAAATTTCGCTTACAACATAGTATAATTAATCATTCGTTTCTTCATGATTACTTAACCCAAAGTCATGGACAAAAATAAAGTTGAGTTGAAAAATAAGTTGCGTCAGTCGCTGACGTTGCTTTCAAACTATTACAATCGACCAGGAGATTAATTTCGTATTAACTATTTGTTCTTTCAATAGAATGCTGCTGGAAATAAAGCTGTCATTGGCAGCCATAAATAAACATTAAAGAAAATAGAAAGAAACCCACCATCATATTGAAAGTTATGGTCGGCAAATTAGTTGTTGGACCAAGCCAAATGGTGTTTTTGCCCTCTGCAGGCACATTTGACCATTTCTATTTTTTCGACCATTCTTTGATCATGGCTAATTTTATTCAACTCGCAGGTATCAAAGTATTTCATAATCGCAGTTGTAGCGAAAATGGAACCTCCATTTCTAGCATTTAATTAATGTTTTAGCATCATTTTAATTTGCGCGGCTTGTCTTAAAGTTCTGTAAGAAATTATTTTCGGCTACCTGTCGTGACTTAATGACCTTTTGGCAACTTGGCTTCAACTTAAGTATATTAATTATTATTGACAGACACTTTACAAGGCAGCCGACACGAAAATAATATAATAACAAGTCAAAATGTTGCACTTGAAAGTGCCTGACTGCGAGATACTCTGGATAATGTTATATAATTATCTATTAGAGATTGAAAAAAATGTTTTTGTATTTTCTGTATGTGAAAGTGAGCTTATATACAACTGTTAAATTTGGGAACAGTTATATGATGTTAAAGTCCAATATACCCGCACACACTTTCAGAGGCAGAGTATAAAAAGTTTCAATGAGGCGCAGCATTAATTGTAGTTTAATTTTGTATGCACTTCACTTTGTCGGCATTTAATTAATTATAAGTCTAGTTCTTTAAATGGCCAAAAACCTGTACCATCCCGACTGTCTATCCATAGTTCAGTGAAGGTCACATGGCATACCAGACAAATTATTTGTGCTGCGCATCCGCGAGACACATTCAACAATTGCCAATTAACGCAGAGTTTTGAGTTTGAGTTGTGCCACTGCCTTGATGAAGTCTTCACAGCTTCCAGCTCTTAACTTGGTCTTCATGCACTTCACAGCTGCTGACGTTCGACTCTTGACCTTTCAATTAATCATGGTTAATTTATTTGTGCATATACGAAAACATTTTTATTTTATTTTTTTTATATTTTATTTATTTTTTCATTTTGGAACGGTAGCTACTTGTCAGTTCGTCTAGATTTTCATATTCCGCATAAATTTTGATACAAGCGTCTATTAATTTTCACACCAACTAGCACGTTTTGAACTGAAACGTTGGNACGTTCGACTCTTGACCTTTCAATTAATCATGGTTAATTTATTTGTGCATATACGAAAACATTTTTCCAGTCTTAGGTTTTTTTTATATTTATTTTTTTAGATTTATTTTTTTATTTTGGAACGGTAGCTACTTGTCAGTTCGTCTAGATTTTCATATTCCGCATAAATTTTGATACAAGCGTCTATTAATTTTCACACCAACAAGCACGTTTTGAACTGAAACGTTGGTTTGCATATTTGAATATTTTAAAGTTTATTTTTATATGTCTTCGCTTTGGTCGGCATTTAAATAAAATGTTAATGGAACTAGTTTATAGTATACATCCATGTTTTTATTTAGGGCTTCTTAGAGTTCAATCAACCCTTTCTTTGGCGCAGAATGAAGTCAAGCTGAGTTGGTAACACAATAATATTATGCAATTCTTAGATTGATGGTAAATTAAAATAAGAGTCTGAAAGTCAGAAAATGAAAGAATTAGAAGAATTAGACTTTTTATTAAACATTTCTATAGTAAAATAAATATTCAATATTTTTTCTTGTGTTTTTAGTATTAAGTGTTTTCTTTATAACTTATATAATTATAAAAAACCTTTGTTGAATTAATTTCTTCAACAATTATGCAAACCTTTCTATAACCAATCTTTATGAAAGCCCAACTCAAACGATTGTATAACAAAAGTAGTACGTAATTCCGTAAGCTTCGGCTTCTATTTACAAAATTTACCTGGGAAATTAGAGCAGATAAATAGTTGAAATAGTTGAAGAGTGAACAATAGAAACGTCGCATCATTGAAGAAAAAATACAATAATAAATAAATGGATACGTTATTTGCAATGGCACAATAAATAAATCAAAAAACAATTTTAGGTGGCAATTGTGTAAAATTCAAAATTGTTTCTCTCGCAATTTTGGGCGTTATCAATGGAGATCAGTGGGTGAGCGGCATAAAATATGATATGAAAAATGTGCGCTCATACACACACACACACACACACACATATAAATGTTGACATTTTGCATCGCAAATGGCCTATTAATGGTCAATGGGCGCATAGACCGGGCTTAGACAATGGGCTGTTGCTGCTGCCAAGCGCAGCACTTTCTTTCAACAATCAAAAGTAAACAATTGGAATTTGTGGGTCTACAAATCAAATACTCCTAACAATGAGAAATCGCTCGCATTAGCCGCAATTGTTTGGCACTTTTTGTTTTTTTTCTTTGTTTTTATTTGGCAACGGATGGAAATTGGCCACACACAATGTGCCTATATTTGATATGCACCTTAGGATATTAAATTATGGTTATTAAATATATAAAGCATTTTTATTGTTTGTGTACACATATTATTTTTTATCACAATCAGGATTTGAGTTCATATACAATTATTAAAATGACTTTTAAGATACTTTTGCCTGTTACCAAAAAGGACTTAAATAATAGAAAAATATGTGCTCATCTTTTTTATTTTCAAACATTATAAAATGTGTATTATATAACCTTTAGACAAAAGTTTGTGGTTTATTTGTTTTTTAAAAACATTGTGCCCTTCACAGTTATAGTGGCATGAATAAAATATATTGAAGGGTAACCACCTTATATAATATTAATTGAAACAATTAAAAAAAAGTGGTCTTGTTTAACAACTCTTTTTTTACACCAATGGATAATATTTACTAAATGAGTTTTCAATGTATACTAACATTTTGAATTCAATTTAATAAACTAAATGTACGTTGGATATCAAAATTTAAACATTTTTTTTTCACATTTGTTATTATTTTATGCTACAATTTTTATAGTACATAAATACTTATATGCTTTTAATTATTAAAAAATTATTATATTAAGATATTTCTTGATTATGAAAGAGTAATAATTATTTACCACTTATCTGTCTTTTTTCTTTTGGCTTCCGGAGCTGTGTGCACTGGGTCAATATGTACGCTTATCAAATCCAATCAACGCCTGCAATTAGCTGAAATTGCATTTAAGTACTCGTGAGTGCAACAGTGCCCTCGAGTTGAAAAAAAAAACTGTTACAAATTCTCCGAGTTGCGGTTAATTTCCGCTTGTCAGCAACTGTTAAAACGTCTCCCAGTTGAAAGCTGACGGTTAGAAAAACGTGTGAAAATTATGAAACTGCATTTGATGGCAGCTTTTGCAGACGCTGTTGCACTTAAATGGACCTGCACTCCCGAAAAACCAAACTCGAAACCAAAGTGAGGTTAATTGTGCCTTTTGTTGGTTTTCTATAGAGCTTGGCTCATTTATCATCGCTTGCGATCAGCTGAGATCTACGGAGATTTGTGTGTCCTGTCATAACGCTTGTTTTTTTTCTTGTGCTTTCGTGCACATCCCTCTACATTTCGGCTAAAACAAAACCTAAATAAATAATTTCTCGGAATTAATGTGTCTTTGTTTGTTAGCTGATGCGAATTCATTAATTCGCATTTATCATTTCATAATCGCAAAACGGCATCTACCCAAATGTTTCTTACCGAGTTTTTCTTGTTGTTGCGCTTGTTTATCAAATGCAAACTGCATTTGATTTCAAGTATTGTATAACCTTGTTAAAAGCCATTGGATGATACTTTCATACCTTCCACTTTAAATTTCACAGATAGGTGAAAATTCCACTGATTTGCACAATTTTTGAAAATATACTTTTTCATTGTTTTTATTTATTCAATTTTTGAGTAAGTTGTTTTTATGCAATGTCTGTCTTACTGTCCGTCTGTCTGTCCGTATGTACGATTTTTTTTTGTCGCCATTTAAGCTAGGGTCTTGAAATAAGTGTTGCATCATGCACAATTTTAAAGCTAACCAAGTTTGATAGCCGGTGACATCCACTAGAGTTTGAAACCTTGATGTTCGGCCACGCCCACAAGAAAGCCCCATAGGTATCATATTTCAAAGACGAATAAATTTGTCAACAAAATTTTTCTTTAAAATTTAAAATTGCGAGTTTTCGTTTTAAATCGATTTTACTGGGCACAAATAGTGTAAAAAACAGAATTTAACAAGATTCTGAGGGGGTACATTTTTTTTGTCAAAAATCATGCCAAAATTGAGAAAAATTTTGACATGTACAGCTCTCGGACCCATAGGTATCATATATTAGATACCCATAAATTTGTCAAAACTGAACCGATTCTCATGTTTGAGGGCATTCTGGTCATGATTTTTCATTAATATCAATTCTACATTTAAATTCAATGCATTTTTGGAAAACAAATTTTTTTTTGATTTTTTTGAAAAAAGCATGTACACCCCCCTTATTCATTTTCAAAAAAATTTTTTTTTTCAAAATTTAAAATTGCGAGTTTTCGTTTTTAATCGATTTTACTGGGCACAAATAGTGTAAAAAACGGCATTTAACCAGATTCTGAGGGGGTCAAATTTTTTGTCAAAAATCATGCCAAAATTGAGAAAAATTTTGACATGTAAAGCTCTCGGACCCATAGGTATCATGTATTAGATACCCATAAATTTGTCAAAACTGAACCGATTCTNCATGTAAAGCTCTCGGACCCATAGGTATCATGTATTAGATACCCATAAATTTGTCAAAACTGAACCGATTCTCATATTTTCAATAATATCGATTCTACATTCAAACTCAATGCATTTTTGGGAAAAACATTTTTTTTGATTTTTTTTGAAAAAAGCATGTACACCCCCCTTATTTATTTTCAAAAAAATTTTTTCAAAATTTAAAATTGCGAGTTTTTTTTTAATCGATTTTACTGGGAACAAATAGTGTAAAAACCAGATTTTAGGTAAAGATTTTACCCTCCCTTTTTACGCCCGACTGCAGCGTTTTTACTTGTTTTGATTCATTTTAATAATTAATTTATAATCTCAAAATTTAAATATTCTACAATTATCGTGGCATGAGATTATGTTCTTAATATTTAAAATAATTATACATACGCTTTAGTCTTGTAAGATTCATTATTATATAAGTCAAATATATACAGTATAACCTAAATAAATTTACTGATAATATTGGATTTACTTTGAACTCAGACTTTCTCCACACAATTAAATAAAAATATTTAACAATGGACACAAAACTGAGTTGGGCAACAACAACAACAAAAAAGCCGCAAAAACTGAAATTGAATTAAGTTCAAGAGTTCAGGATGAGCCATGCCCCATGCTATTTGTGGCAAGATGCTGAGTGAGTTGCTTTGACGGCAATGTCTAGGAAAGCGAGTACTCGTAACTGTATTCGTATACACTCATAATGTTAATCCCAACTTATGCAATGAGTCGCAAATACAAAAGCGACAATTTGGCGCGGTCTCTGGGATTGATGCCGTCGCTGAAGTCATCATTTAAGTCGCTTTTTTGTTCACACGCGTCAGCAATTAGTGCGTCAGCTGTTTGCCTTTGGTCTCCGGCAGAAATAGACCCAATATGATGAATCCAATGGCGCAGACACTGGCTGACATGTACATGGTGGCTGGCAGGCCGGGGCCAAAGATCATAATCGGATATATTTTTAGCGAGATAAAGATGAATGTGCTCAACGTGGTCATGCAAATGGATGTGCCAATGGAGCGAATCTATTGAAATGGAGCGCAACCACATTAGTTGTCATTAAAAAGAACACATTTTATAATCTGGACTCACCTTGGCCGGCAACTGTTCGATTATGATGATAAATATAAGCGGTATAACGCCCAGCGATGCTACAAAAGCCACAAAGCACATGAGAAACAGGGGCAACCAATTGTTATCAGCCAGAAAGTCTTTGGTAGCCAGTTCCTTGAGCAGCCCAATGGCCAGCTCACCCAATCCCATGCACGCCATGGATGTAAGCAGGAGAACCCGCCTTCCGAAACGATCCACCAAAGCAATGGCACATACGAGGCCCACAACCTGAACGGCGCCCACAATGATGGTGCAGGTATTGGAGTTCATCTGGGTCTCCAGCTCACTGAAGATGTGCGAGGTGTAGTTGAAGAGCGCAAAGCTGCCCGACAGCTGATTGCAAACGAGCAGGGTAAAGTTGAGGGCAAAGATTTTCATAGTGGGCAGATTAACTGTGAAGATAACAAACACAAATATAATCATTAGCATTTTCTATAGCCAGATTTTATCAATACATATTCGCTCAGCTACTCACAGAAATCTTTCCAGCCGACTGCTTGCCTCACCCCGCCACTAAGCACTTGTTTTTTGAATATTTCAAACTCCTTTTTAGCCGCATCATCGTGCGCTGACTCATTATCTGAACCGGATTCTACCAGATTCTTATAGAAATAGTACGATTTCTGTGCCTGCTCATCGCGACCCTTGCGCAGCAAATATTGTGGAGTCTCCGATAAGCCCCAGACAGACACCAGATAAATGATTGGGAACAGAATCGCTATGCACGGCATCAGGTAATAGTTGAGATACGAGGTAAGTATATAGCCTATAGTCACGCCGAAGCTGACGTACATCATGGCCATGGAAGATAGGGCGCCGCGAATACTGGAAAAGCCAAGAATAAACAAGATTTAGATTGGAGAGATTCGAGAGAAAGGAGAATCAAACAATTGTAAGTTTTGAAATGGTAATGATAGGGATATTTAGAACTAAGTATACTATATTTTTAAACTATTAAAGATGTAGTAAACAAATCAAATTTTTTTTTTAACTTATTTAAACACAATCGAGCTTTAATACAGTTATCAATCGATGAGATTTTACTCATTTGCATTGAACATTGTAAAGATCACAATATCTATGTTTGGTGTGAATATCAAAAACATAATAATGCATTTTTATAAAAACTAAATTTTTTACACTGAATTTAGTGAATAAACTTATCAACTTACTTTTACTTAGACTAGTTAGCATAAACTAAAATAGACGGCTCTTTTAGCTTATAGAAAAAAAGTATATTATCTGATTACGGAAATATGTACTTTGATAACCTTACAAGGTACGGGACAAATGGCACGCGAAACTTTGAGTAACTGCCAATTTAAATTAACTGCGATAATCAGCGAATATAATCCTGAGTACGTGCTTATTCTTATCTGAAACAAATACTTACTTGTTATCTGATATTTCAGCCACGAATATGGGCAATACCACATAAATGCCGCCGCCCGAAATGCCAGCCAAAAAGCGACCCGCATATAGAAACGTCACATTTTTCGCGGTATAGATAAGAATCCAATAGATCTATTTTTGGATNNNNATGGAGATTGAGTCATTGAGGAATGCCACGAAACTAACAATATTTATTTACCATGTTGGGTATGGCCATTAAGTACATGCACAATTTGCGACCCAGACGATCCAGTAATAGTCCAAAGATTATATTGCCAGTGAGTGCACCGAGGCCGATCAATGAGCCCACCCAGGAGGCTTCATTGATGCTGATGGGCCTGTCAATCGGCGATATTTCGGAGCCGAGCAGCGGTAGCGATGGCGCTAACCAGCCCACGGCAACGCCATGGGTAAATGTCATGATGTGCACTATATAACGGTTCAGCTACTTATAGTACCGGCAACACATATCAGATCACAGAGAACACCCACCTGTCATGGTGGCTATGACCTGCCAGCGATAACGCGCACTGAACACGCTCAACTTTTGATCACTAACAGCGTAAACCATTTTGAATAATTTATTCTTGAATGCTTTTCAACAGCACCCTCTACGGTCTTATGTCTACTGAGCATTCTGAATAATTTTCTTATTCGCTTTTATAGTACAAATCTGTGCGCTGTGGGCACTCTATAAAAGAAATTGCTCAGATTAGATACGTGCATAAGTATAAATTTTAGGTATAGCCGTTGACTTGTTGACTACTGGCTGATATAGTACTTCTCTAGAATGGGGTTTATCGCCTGAACGTGAGCATTTTGAGTGGGTGCTGGGGAATTTCTTTAATAATAGTTTTGTTTGACTTTTTTGAGAGCTACTCAGCGAAAATAACCAAAATTTAGCATTTAAGTCAAACGGCTAACCCAACAACTGATAATTTGTAATCGGTTGTAATCGTATACGGTGCGATATTAAAAGATTATTCTATGGACTGTTGATGTTAGTTTTGTAGAGGTAGTCACAGTTAAGCTTTGTATACACATTTATATATTTTGTTTGGTTGCGTTAACTTTGTTGTAATTATAATTACACTTGAGCTTTTAATACATTTACACTTTTATACTGCTCTAGTTATTTTTCGATTGTCATTGTCGCACAATTAGAAACTCAGCATACTTTTTTGCTTTAACTTATTCATCATACTATATTAGTCAGATAATAAATGCAGTTTGCTTAAAGTTTTTTTTTATTTATTTGAATAATGATATCAAGATAAGTATAAATTGTAAACTTAGAAATGATAGAAGTCCATGTGCTTCCGAGGCCAAGTAAGTATCAGTATTAGCATTAGTAATGAGAATTAATTCGCGTGCGGTTTCAACCATAAACTGAATGAGAATGATTTCATTTATTGAGTTTACCGTGTTTGCTAGCCTTAAAGTATGAGTACATAAGTAAGAGAGTCTTATATATGTATATGTATAAAAAGCACTTAGATACNCTGAATGAGAATGATTTCATTTATTGAGTTTACCGTGTTTGCTAGCCTTAAAGTATGAGTACATAAGTAAGAGAGTCTTATATATGTATATGTATAAAAAGCACTTAGATATGAACTCAGTGCGTTCTTACAGATATCATTATTTGCGCTTGCGTTATGTTCATTTATATTATGTGTAAATATTTGAAAATCTGGAATGATCTTGAGTTTCTGTGTGTTTATATGCAAGCTAAAGCTGCATTTCTCAACTACATTACATAATGCGTGTCGATCTTTTGGATTTAAAATGTATACTGTTGATTTCTACTAAGTTTTTAATTATTCTCCGTATGCGATTTAGTTCTTTGCTTAACACTTAGAAATAAAAGTGGGAAATTAATGCACATTCCCAGGAAATTAAAAAAGATAATATAAAAAACTCATTAAGCCACAATAAAAAGAAGAAACAAGAGAAATGAGTATAATTCGTATAAGCATAATAAAAAAATAAACCAGCGACTTGGCAACAAGATGCGCTAAGATCCACAGTCAATTGGCAAGTTGTAGCTCAACAAGTTGGCAATTTAGAGATTTCTGGCTTTGATAAACACAGTTCACAATTGGTGATCGTGTCACAATAAATGATTTTCCTGCGATCAAGTTATTATCTCTAGTTCCTGGCCAGCCGCAACGTCGCGACGTTTGCGATCCCACCAACGCAAAAAAAAACTTATGTCGATCGATAATGATGGATTCCCTGTGCTACCAGCTACTTGGCAACTCTGCGCCAAACTTGCATAAATCTTCATTGCATTAAAAATGTGTTTTTCTTTGGTTTTCTTTTTTTCTGGTGGCGGCTTCGTGATTCGTGGCTAGAGTTGGAGTTTGTGCAGGGTCAGAGTTCAGGCCCTGTGGTTTGATGTGCAGTTTTGTAAAATGCTCAATAAAAGATACATTTTCGTTGTCGTTGTTAGCCTGGAATTGAGTAGCCATTAGCCGGGCATATTATGTCGCTGTGTCTGGCTCTAAAATTGAATATATATTGGTCTGGCTTTTTTTTTTATAGCCTAACTACTACATAGATCTTTCATCATTAGCACACGATTGTTTTATAATTTGCAAATGTTCGCTTGTCACTTTCAATTGAGAGTTGTTTAGGTTTATATTGCGATCATTTGTTAAAGTTGTCGTTGAAATTTATTTTCACTCGCCTTTTTCTAGAAATATACACAGTGACATTCCCATTGGATGAGACGCTGCTTGAATTTCTATGCAAGTTTGCGTAGATTGGAAATTAATGGTGTGGCAGTCACTAAATTGGTGTTATATATATTTTTTTCTGTGGCTAACAGATAAGACATAAGAGTTATATAGGATTCTAAATTCAAGTTTAAGCGTATTTTCAATAAGTAAAAACCAATTACGTATAAGAAATGTTTTAATTTATATTAATTAGCAAAGATTTTTCAATAAATCTTAATCTGTGTAAATTATATAGCATTAAATTTTATTTATGATACCGAATATACAATTTATACAATTTTTAAAGATTAAATAAATGTCAAGATTATTTTTATAAATTTAAGACATGTTTTTTGTTATTAAAAAGAAATGATTGGAAAGCAAGCTAACCTGTTTTTTTCCATTTTGAAATTAACAATTAAGGAAAATTAACATGGTTTTCTTGTTGTAAGACAAAACAAACTTTTTTTTTAAAATTATTTATATAAAAATAAATGCTTTTTGAATTTAGTTCAAAACCTCTAATTATTATCTATATAGATATANNNNTAATTATTATCTATAAAAGATATATTTTTTTTTTTAAATTTAAAGCACAAAAATGTGTGTCGCTTATAAAAAGCTCATTAATCACAGCGTTTTATCTTTAACTTTGATCTTGACATTTTTTTCGGTCAGAACAAAGCCAAAGCCCCGACATTTTTGGGCCTGCAACATAAAACAAATCTCGGAGATTTCAAAATTTCTTGCCGTTTGTTCAAAGCATACAGTCACATATAATTAATTGGAGCTTAACTTTATAAATATCAAAGGTAGGGCAGACGCCAATGGGGCAACATATTTGGGGACCTTTTTGGTCGACAAAATTAATTAGATTAATTGCAGTTATTTGCAATTAGCTGAAGAAGCAACAATAAAATCAACAAATTGCCACTGCCAGCGCTGGGCTAGAAACCCACTGTGGCCCCTTCGCTGCTGAGGAAATGCTGCTGATGGCATGAATGGATGAGTAATTGAAGGCAGAAAAGCAGTAGCTTTTCAGCAACAGCAACAACAACGGTACAGCGAATACAGCATCGTTTTGTTTCTTTTTTTTTTACCTATTTTTTATTGTTCTCATGCTGTGACTGAGGTCTGAACATGTTGACAGCAGGCGCGACAAACGATGCCGCCCGCTGCTGCTTCTGCTGCTGATTCTGCTGCTGCTGTGTGTGGATGCAACATGCCAGTGGCAGTTGCAAAGGGTATTTGCCAGATGGAGGCCACCATGTGCCGCTAGCAGCAAACCGAAAATCGCACGTTTCTATGCAAATCTGTGTTGCTTTTCAATCATCTACACGGCGGCAGCTTCTCGCTTCTATAATTTTTTTTTTTTTTGGCGGGATCTCGTTTTCTCTCGTTTTCGCTGGATTTGTAGGGTCTTCGGGGCTCGTAGGTAATAATTATCGCTTGCATTACGTATTTCGGCTGCTTCTTGCTTTTGTTTACGATGTATTTGGTATTTTTCTCGACTTTGTGTGGCAATCTTAGCTTAGCTGCTGGCATAGAAAATGGGTGTTAAAATTAACGGGACTTAAATGGTTTTTCAATTTTACAAAAAGCTTCGCTGTCTTGCACTCGATTGCAAGAGCAAACAGAAACAGAAGCCCTCGTTCCATGTACTTTGATGGATAGTTTGGGGTTAAATATAGGTTAGATTATGGCTTCTTAACTACGACGGCGATGATTTGACACTTTGCAGTAAAATGGCCAAACGACCTTTTAAGGTTGTTGCTCAATGTGCACAAGCAGCCGTGTAGCCAAGTATCTGGCTCGCCTTTAAAGATATGCAGCTGCAATGCGGTCTGTTGTAAAATGAATTAATTGTGGCAATGAGTTTTGCAGCAAATTGCCAAATAATTTTCTTATTATCCATTTGAACTCGGCTCTTCAATGCTGTGTTGCATTTTGTGTGGGGGCAAATATCCTTGAACTGAGAGTTGCTAAAACAACACTCAAAGNGCCAAATAATTTTCTTATTATCCATTTGAACTCGGCTCTTCAATGCTGTGTTGCATTTTGTGTGGGGGCAAATATCCTTGAACTGAGAGTTGCTAAAACAACACTCAAAGCAAAAAAGTGCTCATATAATTAAGAAATAATTGAATAATTAGAATAGATTTGCATAGCTATTTTATTTCACTTATGTCTCAAAAAATGACACAGTTCTTGAAGTTTCAATAAATTTCTTAGAATTTTGAGGTTTTATTGGGATTTCTCAATGCCAAAATCTTTTGCAACAAATTCAAAGTAAACGCGTGTATAAACATAATTATGATTGCGGTACTCAATTAAGTATTGATGTTTAATGTCTGCAAATATTAAACGTTATCAATGAAGCAATTAATTATAGTGGCTTAAGAATGATATAAGGCCGTTAAATTGTATACAAAAAACAAAAAAAAAAAAAACAGCCAAAGAATACCCAGTATCAAATTCATTGAAGAATACAGAAATATTAAAAATAAAAAATATTTATAGACATATGACAGAGAAAACAGATATATGCTTTTATTCAAAATAATATTATATATACTCTATAGAATATTGATAAGTCTTTCACTACAATCAAATCATTTTATTTTGAACATCATTAGTACACAACCATTTTTAACTATTCTTTATGGCTACAGGGCATAAAAACTGTTCAATGTCATTTGCATATACCTGAACACTGTCTGTCTATATATAAATGTATTTTTGTGTTTGCTTGTTGGATAAGAAGACAACCCAAATATGAAATGCAGAACGAACTCGCTATTAAAATCACGTTAAGTTAAGCATGCACAGCAAGTTTGTTGCTGCAGTCTTTCGTTTTGAGTCTTGGGGTGATTACCAGCGCCGCTTCTGACAATTACCGGCGCTTTTAATAGAATCCAATGCGGATTCGTTCATGTAGCAGACAGTCAGACGCTGCTGCTGATGACTGGAAGTAGATAGCTGCTACCAAAAAAAAAAAAAAAACTGAAAAAAACTCGTGGGAATGTTTGTGACTGCGATTATTAAAGCATTTCCTATAGCAAAATCATAATCGAAGGCGCCGTGTAATGCTGCCATCTGCATCGCATAGTGATGGAGGCGGCGTTGGAGATGGAGGTGGAGTTGGAGAAGGAAGCAGAAAGCAGAAGTAACTGTGCCCAAGAAGCAGCAGCAGCAGCAGCCGCAAAACCCAAACTCAAACAGTAAGTTATGCAATGGAGGCGCTTGTCAGGGCTGCAATTCGAAGTCAAAATCACAGCGCTCGTCATCCTCAAGAAGCTACTAGCAAATCATAATAAAAACTGTCCACTGTCAACTCCTCAGTTGTCTCTCATCTTACTGTCTTTGGTCTGGCCAGTGGCCCACAAACAGAAACCAACTCAAGTCGTAAAGTCGTCAATGACAGCGTTTCAAATCAATAATTTAAAAATGTGCCCTTTTCGCCGCACCAAAAGAGCTGTTGAAGGGCTCTACAAGCGTGCACATTAATGATATGTCTGCCCCCTTTGTTAATTGTGTGCAAGCTGTCAAAAATTGAGTTTGATGGTCTGTTTACATTTATTTTTATTTCTTGTTTTATTTGTAATTATGCTATTCATTTTGTTGTTTTAAATATTTTGTAAAAAAGTACAAAGGAATACGAATTTTGAATCTTTTTTATTCTCTTGATACAAAATATATGTGATGTTAAAGGCATAGATGTTAATTCAACAATACTTATTTCTTAATTAAACTTTGTTTAGTAAAAAATAAAAATAATAACAATTGTAAAAAAAAGTAAAGTAAATAAATTAATGCTCCAATTATAATAATAAAATTGACAATCTTAATATGTTTCTATATAAATTAAGTTATCAAGCCATGGGTATAGTGATTTATGATTTTCATAGGCCTTAAATGTTATATCTTCTTCGCAAACATAAGTTAACAGCAATGTAATAGCTTAACAGAGTAGATAGTCTCTCTGTTAACAGCCAGCGAAGCTTACTCTCTTTCTCTCTCTCTCTCTCTCTCTCTCTGCCTCTCATTTAAACAGCTGATCGTTGGACCGGTCGCAAAGTCAATTGCATTTGTTTTGATTTCTTTATTTTTTGCCAGTTGCTTTTGATTTGGCTTTGCTGCCGCTTGTATTGTTGTTGTTTTCGAGGAAGATGTTCGCTTACTTCGGGCGAAGATTGGCGGTAGCTTCGGAGACTTTGCCGACTGATTTTCTTGGGTGACTTTGCTGGGAGTCGCTGCTGTGCGTTTTCGCTGGAGAAGAGTGCGCCGAGTCGTTGTCGTAGTCGGGGGCCGAATCGGAGTCGCTCAACTACTAAAGTTGGACGCCGCATTTGCCAATTGAAACATTCAAATGTGAATATCGTACGGGTGAAGACGTCTTCTGTTCGGCCTGAGATCACATTTTGTACTTAAACTCAAAAGATTTTTATACATTTTTATTGTTACTCCGAGACTGTTGTGTGTTTAAAAAAAAACATTGGTGTATTGTTTCAAGCGTAATTTTGCAAGTGTTTTAAGCTTGAGACTTTCGTGTTTTCTTAATAAACAATAATTATCTAAGCAATGAATTTCATAAAATACCAGACTTTGTGTAGAATAAATAAAAAATTGTATATTTTAGTGTTTTAAGAAATCGAAATTTAAAACAAAATCATTTTAAGAAGTTATTGTCAAAATAAATAATCTTAATGAAGTAAAATTTTTTAGAATCGCTCAGGGAATTGTTTTTCCAAAGTTCTTACGAAACATATTCTTTTCCTAAGTTTGTAACTAAATTTCCTTATTTTCAGTCTCAAACTGAGCATTTAATTTGTTTTGGTTATAATTTCACTGGAATCCGACCACATTAAGCTTAATTAAACTAATTAACTTGGCTGATGGTCTCTGGGTGCCACTGACATTACAACTTTAAAGTGATTTTGTTTTTTTCTATCGTCTAACTACAACTTAATCGTGATATCTGTGCATTAGATAAACAAAACCTTAGTGAGACATAAAACAAAAAACAAAACAAACAAAAAATCCACAAAAACCTAAACAAAAAAAAATGCAACATTATAACTAATATACAACGAGAGAAAAAAACTACGAACACAGAGGAAAACTCTATAATAATAAAGCAAAACATATTACTTCACTCACGAAACCGAAAGCAAAACCACTTTGCGAGCACAGGAAGAAGTTGCTGCCACAGTTTGTTGCCACAGAAATAAAAACAACAAAGATCTGACATTGAGGCTGCTGCTGATGCTGCCGTCTAAAGGTAAGTGAATGCTCAGAGGAATCTCGACAGCTGTTGCTTCTAAGCTGTCCATAAATGGCAAAAGTTTTTAACTGTTGCCTTTCACAAGCCTAGTATTTTTTTTATGGATTTTAATATGGCATGCGATTTTCATAATTGTTTAATGTAATTAAATTTAGGATTAAATTTATGATCGTATTATTATATTTTTTTGAAGTTATTATTCCGCTTTAGCTGGGACAAGCAGCATGAATTTATTCTTTTATTGAAATTTGTTCTTATTATTTTATTATTTTTATTTATTGTATTCCTTTTTTTTTTTAAGTCAAAGAGGTTTATTTCTAAACATGTATTGATTACTTTCAAAAGAGAATTTTTCTTTCACATTAAATGTAAATTAAAATATTAAATTTATAAATTTATATTTTCCTAATTTTCAAAGATATCTTTAAGGCATTGCTAATCTCTTAAGTGCATTTTATTGTGCGGTTCTTTATTAAATAACTTAAATAATTAATTTTGCAGCTTACCTTGAAATGTCAAAAATTGCATGCAACATTGAGAAAAACTTCCTTCCAACTGTTCCTAAATATTTTTGTTTTCTATTGTAATTAATTGAATTGCAATTTAGTTAATATATAAAATGCAAATTCAGAAAACTTAACGATTAAATAATGATTTTAAATAATTACAAATTGTAGCCTCAGGTGCAGCTGCAGCAGCTTCTTATTGATAACTGGGCATGATTAACAAAAATAACAATTATTTAAAATCTTCTAACAAAATAAGCAAAAATTTCGCATATGTCTGAGCGTGTCGACTGCATGATTAATAAATGAAAAATTTGTTTTTCAACATAAAGCATAGATACACAAACAATTTGCAGGCTTTTAATTGATGGCATACATTTCTATGAATTTTTTGTACAATTTTTAATTGCTTATTTGAGTTTGCTTTTGTTTTATGTGGAGGCTGCTTTACCGCATAAATTTACCATTGGCTGAATTTGCCACAGATGAGTTTTTGGCATTGTTATTAAAGCAGAGATAAAGTACGAGCAGTTCAAGGATGCACAGCAGCAGCTGGACCGGCAGCAAAAGCAACCGCTGTGGCCCAGAATGGTCTGCTTGGGGGCATTTGGGGCAGCTGCAAAATGCTTAGGTTAGATAATTTTGTATTGCAGCGCGCCCAAAATTACAGCTGAAGCGACAGCAGAGACACAGAAAGTACTTGTGCAGGAATTAGGAAATGCGGCTTAAATGTCAAGAGTTGCTAAAGATTTTTCCAGCCTTGTGGCGCAAATGAACAAAAGAAAAGCGCCAAGTTGCCGCAGACAACTTGCTTAGCCGTAGCCAAGGAAAAGACAAATTTGGGCCAAATGTGTGACTTAACGTCTTTCACATCACACACACACATACACATACACAAAGACACAGATGTACACCCGCACCAAGGGAAGGTGTTTTAGTTATTTTGTTTTATGTGGCAGAGGGTTAAAGTTGAGCTGGCAAAAACAAAAAAAAAAACAAAATAAATAAAACCAGGGGGGAACACAAAAAAAAAAAACAAAATAAGAAAAGAAAAGAAAACACCAAACTGGCTGCTTTAAATGTAAGCAAATGCTGTATACAATATAATTTTGGCCGCCAGTTGTTGTTGTTGTTGTTGTTGTTGTTGTTGTTGTTGTTGTTGTTGTTGTTGTTGTTGTTGTTGCAGATGGCCAGATAAAAGTTCAAAATGCGAATGTTGTTCCCTGGTTGGTTCGGTTTGAGTACGACTTGGTCTGCTTTGCTCATTAACGTTAGCCAGCGAAGAAATGGCAAATAAATTTAAAAGTCATTCAAGCAACAATGCCCAAAAGCAGACCCACGCCCCGACTCCAGCCCCCCGTCCTCTGCGAACGCTTGCAATCAGCAACAGCTACAACTTTGTTGTCTTCTATTAAACTTGTTGCTGCTGTTGTTATTGTTTTTGTTGCCGCTGCTGTTGCTGTTGCTGGACTTGTATTCCATTCAAGTGTTGATGCGTTAACTGGCGCTGCGTGCGCATCGCTGAAAAGCCAATGAGCCGCATCTGTTGCCGGCAGTACGATCAAGTAAAAGTAACCTAATGTATCTTGTTTCTGCACCTTCCCCACTTCTATAGATCTAACCTTACGTTTGCCGTAAACATTTTTTTTTAAGAGCCCATCTTTAGTGATTAATGAAGTGTGTAAATAATGTACATGTTTTAGCTTTTGATGCTGCCTCAAGATTTCAACATATTCTAAGCATCAGTTTTTTTTTTCTATCTGCTCCCTCTGTTAAAACGCGTGTTGTTGTTATCGCATTGTGTTGTTTTTGTTGATGTTGGTCTTGCTGTTATTGTTTGTTATTCTTTAAGTGCGCAACATGTTTGCTTTGTCTTGGGCGTTCGGCTTTATTACAAGTTATGAAAACACTAGGAAATACAAAAGACTTTGACAACGAACTTGCCCGAGCCGCAAAAACAAACCTAAAACCTAAACATCAACTCAGGTTTTTTTTTTCATTTTTTGTCATTTGGCCAAATGTCAGCTACGCTTCAAGTGTAATAAATAAATCGTTTGTCAACTTTTTTTGGCTGCAAATCGAATGACTTAGGCAACGAACTTGAACTTTTCTGCGGCTGTTTTTGCTGTGTATTTGAATGAACTTTAAATCGCGTCAGCAATAACTGTGTTCCTATACATAATGCTATTTCCACATCAAATTGCATCTTTCCACCGTTTATTGCATGCGTAAACTGTTGTATTACATCACGATTTTAAATATGATCATTATGTGTGCATTTAACAACTAAATGCCAAGTTCTTAAATTACAGCATGCAAGATGCTTGAAAAAGAAAAAATATATAAACTGCACATTCATCAAGCCACGTGCGTTGCAAATTGCGTAGCCACAACTTGAGTGCAAATGCTGCCCGCTTTGTACCGCAGCGCTTGATATGCGGCATGCGGCTAAATGTCAGAGCAAAATGCTGACCTCCATGCGCTGACAGGCCGCACTTTGTGTCATGCCATTTTAGGGCTAGCATTGAATGGCATTTGCTTTGGCTAACTTCAAATTTCCGTCTCAGTCAAAGTCTTTCAAGCAGCAGCCAATTGATTATTAGAAATTGGAGCATCTTTATTTTTGTTTCTTTTGCACCACAATAACTCAATGTCAGGCAATTCTTTATAAAAATAGTTTACGGCTTAAGCCCACATGATAAATTGTTAAAAACTTAAGCAAGAGAAATTGCTGTGTCTCTTACACAAAATGTGATGCAACATTCAAAAACACAAACAAAAGCTAAAATAAATAAATAATTTGGTGTTTTAAAAACTTAACTAACTTAATTATCGGCTTTAATATGCCAATGTGCTAGTTCTTTCTTCGAAAGAACAAGTTTCACGCTTAAGAGTGTATATAATCTGACCAGATTTGTTTTGTTCAAAAATGCAAAATTTATCTTTTACAGTTAGTGCTAACAACAGCACAGAACTTGTTTTGAGACGTATTCTACGCCTCATCAGGATCTATATTGAGCCAATGATATCATTCAAACAAAGGATGCTGTAGAATTGATTCTCATTAGGGTGATTCATTATTGTTATGTTTATGTTAATAGCATATTGAGATGATCGGCACAGTAGGTGGCTTCAAATTATGCGACTTAATTTGGCCATAAACTAAGCTCTTGTTTAAGTTGTCGCTTAAGTTTATGACCCGCACATCTTAATGTTTATTGTTTCAAGAATACTCAAACCGAATCTGTTGGCCAACTTTCAGTTCCGTTTTATTTTTTCTCAGGCTGGCAGCAATTGCCGAACTGTCATTGTCAGCGTTTCCACGGGTACTTGAGGTAAGCTGCCACTGATACGTCGTTTGGGCCACTACTTAAGTAGATATCATAGACTTCTTCTAGGCGGCTTTTAGCCAATTAGATACGCCTCAGCATGTTGAGAATCATAAATCAAAGGCACCTATAATTCCGCATCTTATATATATAGATAGATACTCATATATATTTTGATATGCTCGGGTAGGTCACTTTGATTATGTGCTTCAAGCACAATTAAAAGCGCGAAGGCAACGAAATGACAAGAGCTCTTAACAGTCATAATCGAGGCACTTTGATGTTTTCGACAACTTGTTGGCGTTGTCATCGTTAAAAAAAAACAGCACAAAAACAAAACCAGGCAAGATTAAAAAAAAAAAACAACATCAACTTTTAAGCCGGCGTGTCTGCCACAGTCAAGTTCGTTGCCTAAGTCTTTTGTTGATGCTTGTTTTTATTTAGAATTTGGAAAGGCACACAAAACACAATAAAATATAATTTTTATATTTATGTATTTTAGCAGGCTTTAATTTTGTTTACTTTCATTTGCATATTGTAAAAATATGTTTAATAATAAATGGTAGAAGTTTATGGAATTGAAATACAATTTTCATTATGATTAACATGTTAACTGATTATAGCTGACTGTAATACCTTTTGCTTGTATTGCTTGAAAGAAAGTAGTAATATTATTAAATTTCTTTTAAGTTTTTGTTTCAATCTGAATTATTTAAAGAAATAAACATTTGTTGCCATTTGCGCTTATATTACATTTTCCGCTACTGACCCAGACAACAATAGCAAGCAACAACAACAGTGTGCAATAAAGTCATAACAAAATAAATATTAAAACTGACTTTCGTTTACGTAGCAAAACACAAAATTAAAAAGAAAATTCAAAAAAAAAAAAAATATATAAATTAAAATAACAGATAAAAACAGATAAAAACTCAGACAGCAGCAACGGCGGCAACAAGAAACAATTACTCCAAACAATAAGCGACTAATTCGCAGGTTCAGATGAGATGTTGGTGGCGTATGAGCAACAGTATATCTGTGCATGTGTATGTATGTGTGCGAGCAGAAAGTGTATAAAGATGAGTGCGAGTAATCATAAAAAGGCCATCACGATGAGGAAAAGTGCGCTGGTGTTGTATAAATGGAAGAAAAGCCGCGAAAGCAAAGAAAATTGTTGGCTATTGTTGTTGGTTAATTAATCAGCAACAGCAACAGCAGCAGCAGCAGCAACAACAACAACAAAACAACCACAACAGTCAACGCAGCAGCTGATTATTTAACCGAGTGATATAAATACGTAGTTGGGCTGGGCATGAAATACTGACCCAGATTTTGTGGGTGGCTTATAAATCAGATATCGAACCGAAAGAAACAAAAAGATGGAATCGAAATGCAATGCAAGAGTTGCCACCGGTTTCTGTTCTTGATTGTGGCAACTCCCGACCAGACAAACTGGCAGCAGAACAACAGCAATTACATATTAATTGTTGTTGTCGTTGTTATTGTTGTTATTGTTATTGTTGGTCGACTGCTGCAATTGTTGGCGGCGTGGCTGGCGCCGCCTTTGCTAGTCATAAATTGTGGTGCTGCTGTTTTCGCTTGCCGGCAATTGCTTCACAGCAATTGAAATTGCGGCGCTGCAGTTGCGGCTTTTGTTTGTTTTTGATGGCGCATTTTCGATCTTATTTATGTTTATGTTTATGTTATTATTTTATTTCTATTAAATAATTAACTATTTTATTTTTTGGAATTTCTCTAAAGGTTATTTCATCTGTTAGCTAATTAAGTTGTTTTTGAAATCTCAAAGTTAGTTCAAGTTTTACTAGAATATTCCAACTCTTTTGGTTTTTATCAGTATTGAAATATGTCTTAGTTATTTATGAGTAATTTTATTTGTTGCGGAGCGCTTGAAGACTTGTCTTTCTACAAAGATTTATAGAGAATGTAGTGATTAAATACATATTTAAAGAGTAGAACAAAATATTCCACCCCAAATATAACGTATTAATTGAGCTTTTTAAAAAACAGGTTTGTTGCCAGAGTCTTTTGTATACAGTTAGCTGTTTGGGTCATTTGATTCGATTCTTGTTTTCAAAATTGTTTTTGTTGTTTTTTTTTTAAATTTTTATTTTTTTTTTTATGATCAGCTATAATTTATAATATATATTTTAAGCCGAGTATTTAATTTATAACAATTAATTTTTTTCAATCATTTAGTTTGATTTTTGAACTCTCAAAAATAACTTGAAGGAAATATTTGGATTATATTATATTTTGCTGTAATTTTGTGTAGTTTCCAGATCATAAATTTATAATTACTCGCATTAAACTTGAATAGCCTGCAGAAAACAATTATAAAGCAATTGCTTAAAAACAGCGCTATAAATTATAATTAAAATTTAAAATAGCCCGAAAATAAACATACGTAACAGAGATGAGCAAAAGAAAACTTACGGCTACAATTTACAACATCACAAAACACAGTGGCTGTTGGCCAGTAGAGCGAGCCCGCAGCTGGGGGCGGACAATTAGCGCCCTTCGGCGGGCGGTCCATTGCCGCCGCGGGGGCAGCGCAGGCATGAATAATAGCTTCGGGATCGGAAAAATCTAAAGCGCTAAATGCTCTAGTTTGCTTTACAAATCTCAACAGAGCTCCAATTTGCCCCTGTGCACATATAAAATGAATGAGGCGGGCGGCGCTGTGGGCGGTCCTGGCTAGGGGGCAAAGTGTGAAACATGCAGACAGGCACGCTGGCACGAAGCGTCGAACTGTCTGCCGGGCAGTCAGTTTTTGCATCGTCTCACAAATTGCAAATGAGCGGCAGGCAAAAACCGCGCTGCGGAAATGCACAAGAATTCTTGTGCAAAAAAGGCATACTAAACACAAAAACATACCGAAATCGTATCAAATGCAGAACATACCAGTAAAAGAAGCCGCTGGTTGGAAGCACACACACACAAAAAAACTCCCAAAAAACAATTGCATATGACCTCAAAATCTATTAGCACGTCGAACTCTGGCGGCTATGAAATGCAATCGCAGCCGTCGCCCCCTTAGGGCATTTTTTGGTCAACGTTTTTTTTTTCGGCTGCAAACATTAATGTCCAAAAACTGTGAAGTTGCCCCAAAGCCAAACGGCAACCACAATAACAGCTACAGCAGTTACCTCAGTTGAGCATCTGAACGTCTGTCTGAGCATCTGAATCTGTGGCACGTAGGTCAACGCATCAGCAATCACAGCGACTACATCGTCTGGCTGAGCAGCGCCCAACGCCGTCTACCTGTCCATCTGTCTGTCTAGCTGCCTATCTGACGGCCTTTAGCTACATCTTCGGTATACAAGAAACAAAAAGGTTTAAGATTTCTTATTGCAAAATATACATGGTTTTTTTTACTTGACGCATATTCACACCTGAGTTTTGTGTTTTGTTTTAATGTTTTTCATAGTACAAAAACATTTTTTCATTTTTATTTATTTTGAGTTTGTCTATAAAGTTAATATTTTCTGTTTTTTTTTTAAGAATTTTTTATTGCTTTTTATTTTTTAGTTATATGTAAAAACCTTTTTATTTGTAGTAGTAAAAAAACAATTTTTTGCAACTGATATTGCTAATAAAAAAAAAATTTTGGAACTGGAATTAGAATTGGAAAACTTATGAGAAATTCAAAAAAATAAATAAAAAACACAACCACCTTTGGTATTATTAAACAAAAATGTATTTTACAGTACAAAAAATGGTATATTTGTATTTTAAAAACAAAAACCCGTCTTCAATCACGGAGTACTTAAAAGTTTTATAGACTGTTGCGATCACTTGTTTTGTTGCATGTTTAACATATGCTACAATCCCCAGCAAATAAAATTGTTGTGCTGTTGGCTTAATTATTCATTTGTTATCTCTGAGCTTGATTTACCGTATTTGACATTTTGCCGTTAATAACACAACAGAAACGCCAGCAATTTAACCCGATTCACAAGCCTTACAACATTTGCCGTTAAATTATTCAACTTTGTTATTATTATAAGTTATGCAAATCTTTAAACGCACAAATGATTTAATAGCTAAAAGTTTAGCTAGACGACAACGAGCAGATATAGCAAAAAGTACGTCACAATTGTGCAGGGGTTCATCTGCGAAATAAGAAAAATGCGTTTAATTGCTGCACTCTTAAATCTACTTCTTTTTTTTTTTTTAGAAAAAATAACATTATTTGCAAAAACGCCTCTCTAAAAACAAAATGAACAAAGTAGTTTTGTGGACTTTCAAAAAATTTGTCTGGGAAACGTAGCGCAAGTTGAGTTGTTGGCGCGCTTTATGCATTTATAATAACATTTTTCACACAATTAATTTTGAAGCGCAGGTAGTAAAAAACCCAAGAAAAAAAATGAATTTTAAATGTTTAACATTTTAATTTGCATTGTGTTTAGCAGCATATATGGTAGCAGAAATGTTGCGATTGATAATTAATTGTATAAATTAGCATAAAGTTGCCTATTTGGAAGTGTTAAAACAAAAGACATAAGGCACGAACTTGAACTTGCCAAACTGCAACGCAGTTGGTAATTTCTATATTTGATCCACCGATGCTACAGCTGTTATTCCCGATTTATCGACAACATTTTCGGTCCCAGCCGGCGGGGGAGGGGGTAAAAAAAGTGAGCACCTGCAACACGACGCTCCCACATCAAGTTTTAGTATTTTTTGTCTATTATTTTCGGCGATTGCATTGAAGATGCGGCAGTTTTATGCAATTTTCACAACAGGAATTGTCAGCAATACCCTGTCCGCGCCTCTGGCTGCCGTTTCATAATGTTTCAGCGAATGCTGAAGGTGCACATTTCGCATGCCATTCGATAAAGGTGAAATTTTTCGCTGGCCATATGCACACAGTCAGTGCACAAAATAAAACAGCAAAAACAAATTGAAATTAAAAAACAATTTATCTTTGGGTACCCTAACGGGGATATTCAAATATTGCCATGAACTATGCATGACCTTTTGGCGCACAGTCTGGTATGATGCTCTGCGATGATATAGGTCACTCTTTCTTTATGTCCTGTCCTATCCGTTGAAGTCTCAACATGAAGACATAAAATAAAATCGAGATACAAGTATTATTAGTTTATTGCCTGCAAGAGTATAAAGTCTTCGGTTGACCCGTCGATTGCAGTTCCTTTTCTTGTTTTGTTTTCCTTAGTTGGCAGTTGAGCGCGCCGCACACAAAGATGCTGCAAAAGGTTCGCTTGAATAAACAACATGCGGTGCGGCGTACGAGATAAAAATGGCAAAACAAATAAATCAAAACTACAAATAACACGTATACGACACGCTGCACAGGGAGAGATCAAGACAGAGCTAAGCAAAATATTTTCGCTAGGCAATGCGATGCCTCAGTTTCAGTTTCAATTTCAGTTGCAGTGTGTATTTGTAAGTGTGTGAGTGTGTGTGTGTGTGCTGCATGCAGTTTCAACACTTGCCCAGCCAACAACAAATGCTTCCTTCATGTCAGCGCGGTAACCGTAAAGGTTAAGCGGCAACTTGACAAAAAGGTTAAAACGATTTAACAGACATTTGGCAGCGCTGTCTGAACGTACGAGACGCGACCTAAAGCGCAGATTGGACGATAGATGCGGCGAACACCCGCATTGCGTCCTGGTCAGCGGCCACCTATCAGTCCGTATGTGTGTGGGTGTGAGTAAATGTGTTTGTGTGTGTGTGTGCGCTTGAAGGCGGAACATATGCTTGTGATTGTCGCGGCCCTCGCCTAGACAAATGCTAGAGCCAAGCCGGCGTCTTTTTATTATTATTTTCATGGATGCTGCAGACACCTGTTGCCGTGTTGACATTTTTTTGTGCGCTCTCTGACTGCAGTAGCTGTTGCTGTTGCTGTTGCTGTTTCTGTTGTTGTTGCGTTTCAGCCAACTGATAATGATTCAGCAGCAACAGCAGCATCTCAACAGTTGCAACTTCCTTATTTGTCATTGTAGTCTTTTGATATTTCGCTTTTTACTTGTTTCTCTTTCATTTTCTCTTACTTTCGTTGTGGCGTTGCTCTGGCATGTGAATGCCCAGGCATCCCATTTATCATTTGTGGCGTCTCCGTTGAAGATGATTGAATTGAATTTTTTGTTTTTTTTTTTGCTTGTGCGTTCGAAATTGTGTAAACATTTTGCTGGCAAGTGCAAGTAATTAATAGATGGTATTGAATGACTCTCATATTGATATAATAATGCACAATCAAGTTAGTATTGGTTATAACATTAAGCTAATAATAAATCTATGCAGCAAAAACATAGGCAGGCATTATATAAGTCATAAAACGTTTTTGAATTTCAGCATGTCAAATTTTTATGGGCAATTTTTATGGTAATTTATAAATATAAACAATATTTGCAGAGGAACTTTTAATTATATAGTTAAACTCGTAGACCTTTAAATGCTAATTTATTGTACAAATTTTTTATGTCTGAATGCCTAAGGGAAATTTTATAATTTTTGTTTCGACTAACGTAGTTTTGTTTTATTTTATTTAGATTAAATTTGTTTTTAAATTATTTTAAGCAAAATGCAAAATATGATTTTATATTTAGAAAAGATATCTTTATCACATTTTAATAAAAACCGAAATCATTTTATTTGATTTTCGAAAAATTCAAACATTATCCAAAGCTCGAATCAAACAAAAAAGAAATAAATAAACATTTTTTTAAAAATAAATTGCTGAAATTTGGTGTTGAAATTTGGTGTTGCCGTTAAACGAGCCTTGGCAATGACAAAACTCTTGCGGGTAATTGCAAATTGAAAAACGTGCATTTGGCTAAAGCGAATCGCAGCAACCAAATTAATTTATTAAAGAAGCATGCAACGTTTGAACTTTAAACATAAAGGCTGTACAGTTATTTATTGGGGAATTGAATACGTTTCAATAAATTCTAAAGTCAGTTGTTTGTTTAGTTGTTTTTATGTTGTGTAATTTGTGTATTTGATGAAATGTTGAGAAAATTAAATTTAGTTGTGAGAACTGCAAAAAATCCAAACAAGAACTCCAAAATCCAAGGCAAGCAACTAATTTAAATACAAAGAAGCATCCACCAGACAATGCATAAAAGAACAACGCTTTCGCAAAACCGCACCCGCCAACTCCCATTCCCCTCCCCTTCTCCAACCCCATTGATTCCACTTGATGCGCGCCTGCATTTAATGTTAAATTGAAATTTATGTGCACATAAAATGTATTTCGATACTTTTGTTGTTCAATTTGCATTGTTATTGAAAAAGTAAATCTTCTAAGCAAATACAAATAATAATAATAGAGTAAGAACTGGATAGAAATAGAAATATAGCTGTGAAATTAGCGTAACCGTTGAAAATTGTTTAATTGAATGCAAAGAGTGTCACTGGGTAAGTCGGTTGTACGCCAGTTTCTTGCTCCTCCACTTGATATTGTTTGCAGTTGTGAAAATTAAAACAATTATATAAATTATGCAAAGTGCGCAGCAACAGCGGTGCAGCAGCAGCAGCAGCAGCATCGGCAACAAAAACAACAACAGCTGCATAAATGAGCTGACGGAAGTGACAAAGACGCCAAAGTGAATGTCTGCAGCGTTTGACTGACTGACTAACTTAGTGACTGACTAACTGACTGGGTGCCTGGCGCAGCTGCTGCACAACTAGCGCCATTTGCTGCAGCCCTCTGTCCAGGTTTAACCATAATTTATTACACATACGCCCTGTTGACGCTTTTGGCTGCCATATCCCCAGCTAAAACAAAGTTTATCTACAGAATTGTCTGATTGACTGACATATTGATGAACTTACTTGTTGCTTAGCTCTGTTGTCATTTGATGCCTTTTCAGCTAAGGCAAAGTGCCTGTATATAGCTAACTGATTGATTTATGAGTTAACTGCCAAATACATGGTTTATTTTAGCGCCTAGCGCTGCTTTTACAATATTTGTATTAAATCGAGCTTCATTTATAGCTGCATAATTCAGCTTAGGCAAATGTCTATATATATGTATGTTTAATTTATTGGCTCCTGCATTTCAATTCAACCCTACTTTATTATTCCTACGCTTTCTGTCTTTTTTGACTTTATCTGCATACAGATTTGTATCTACATATCTATCCATCTAAGGCAAAATCTACCTATCTATAACTTGTCTTTGGTGGGTGTGCAAATGCATTATGTAATCAATTTCCAGCGACTTTTTGTCCATGCAGCGCGTACGCTCGCACAATTATATATTTTTGTCTTTGTTGTTTTTAGGTTTTTGTTTTTTTTTTTGGGAGTTTGTAATATTTTCATTATCTAATATGCCAGCATGCATGTGGCGCGTCTAGTATGTGATTTTTATAATTATTTCTTTTTTTTTGGCGTCCCACGAGCTGTAGCAATAAATATTCATAATTTTGTTAACAAGCCAACAAAACAAACTTTAATCGTTGCTTTTTTGCTTTTGTTTATTTGCAGGCATTTCAGTACACAAAATGCGGCGTACACAACTTCATTTGCTGTGCTGCGGTAAGTTGTTTAATTGAGGGAAATTATTAAAACATAATTTAATAAATAATAAATAAATGAATTCCAATTGATGGATATAAAAAAATGTGTGTTGCGTGATATTTCACATCTTTGGTTTAATTAGATATCTCTTAATCTTAACTATCATCTGAAGTTCATTTATAAAATCAGATAATAGCCATAAGAGGTGGGTCATCTGTCAGTTTAACAGAGCTGCCTCATTATAATTGTGAAAGTCAGCTTATGGCTTAGATCTCCTTGAGTGCTTGTCAACAAAATCTGTATTTATTTAATTCAAGAAGAATGCAAATTATTTATTTTCAAATTTATTGCGCCTTTCAATTTTTTGTCACAACTTTGCATAAAGAAATAAATAAAAGACGACGCCTACATTTTGCAACAATCCTTGACCTTGTCAGCGCATCAGATTCCCACAATCCATTAACGATAACGGCACATTTAAAGCCAGCCTGAAAGCGACGCGTGATGCGTGACGCATGTGCGCATGCGTAGGCACTAAGTCGGCAAAAAGGTGGGCATAAAAAACAGATTGCGTTAAAAAGTGTCTTTGTTTTGAGCCATGTTTGTTGTTGCGGCGTGCGACAAAAAAAAAAAACCGTGACGACCGTCGTTTAAGACATGCGTTTTGGCCTGAACTTGATGTTAATTAATGTAGTTGTCCCAGGTGAATGCCTGGGAAATGCCTGTAGGAAATGCCACATTTAAATGCTCATTAGCCGCTGACCCAGACCCAAATGTCAGGCCGAAGACAGAGATATTGCTGCCTAACTAAGCGTCTAAAATTAACAATAAATGCCGAAAAAAATTAAGTATTGAACAATGCAAATATTTGTGTAATTGGCAGATGTATGCCCCCCGCCCCGTTCCCTCCACAATGGCCACGATGTTTGACGCACGAACTGTTGGTGCTGTTGGTCCACCTGGCGTATGCTTAATGTTGGCCCATTCGATTCGCACGTCTGTTTCTTTTGGGGCGTTTCAATCAACGTGCACAAATTATGGGCAATTGTTTAATTATCTGAGGCAGCAACACCCTCGGCTGTGAACAAACATTGGCATCTTCGGGCTTGAATTCATGGACAATTGAATAATGATTCATATAATCACGACGATTATGCAGCAATCGAACCTTGAATCTTGTGGTTAGGTTATTTTTTTTTCTTTGGTGTCGTCTTCATTTCCAGCCGCTAGTTAAGTTGTAGTTCATCAGTAACGTCTCTCATTTAATACATTTAATTGTTTTTATGCTTTGAAAATTTAATAATTGCATTAGTTGGCCTGATGTCAGTAACTTGCCTCACCATCGCAATCACAGTCACAGTTGTAGTCACAGGTTTTGCGTAATTCGGCAATGGATATACAAAAGTCAAGGCTTGTTCAGTCCAACATTCGGGAAGTTAATTTCAAATCAAATTTATCAACATTTCAAAATATATGTGCTGTATAATAAATGACCTGAAACTGCAATTAGTTGTATTAGATGAATATGAATGATGTTGAAATGGCAACTTAACATTAGTTAAATTTTGAGTGATATAAATGATAAAATTTAAAACAATTGTGTTCATGAAATAAGCCGGATTTTTCTAATTATAACTTAATGATCTTTAAGCATTTATACTCATATGTGTTTTATAAAAAATATTAAGTAATAATAATAGATTCTTTTTAAAAAACACAAAACGTAATGCGATTTTTTTCTATGCCGACTCAATAAATAATTTTATTTATACAAGTTATACAATAAAAAGGAAATTTTGAAATATTATTTTGAATATTTCAGCTCGATTTAATTTTATTTTGAAAGGTTTGCTTAATCAATTAATTGCAAAAAAAATAATAATAAAATACTAGTAATAATAATAAAATAAATAATAATAATAATTAAATAAATAAATATCCTAATATTCTATATATTTAATTTTAATTTTGTTTAATTTTCAAAGATTTTTATTTATTTAATAGATTGATTTATTAATTTTTAATTGTAATTATTTTTACAGCGCTTCTCCTGCTGGCATTTGTGAGTCAAATTAGTGCAGAAAACCAGGTAAGAGCGCTTTTAATTTAAATCCTATCTAAATATTGATGGACCTCAACCACCATTTGTAGTTCCGCACGCCGGCTCGCATTCTGGCCAAACAAACGGGCGCCACACAGTTCGAGGAGGAGCGCTATGAGACGCACACGAACTGCAACGAGCACAAGCATCATCTGAAGAAGCGCGCCTCCGATGAGGACGTGGACTATGAGGTGTACCAGGGTGTTGTCGGAAGACCGGGCATTGATTTTCCCATTTATCCGCGCATACCGAAGACCACATTCAGTTGTCGCTCCTATGGCAATGGCTACTTCGCCGACATGGAAACGGATTGTCAGGTGATGACTGCAGCTGAAAATTGAAGAATGTAAAAGATTTGAATTTGATTTGATATATTGCTCTTGCAGGTCTTTCACATATGCGAGGAGGGTCGCAAGATTTCGTTCCTCTGTCCCAACGGCACCATATTTCAGCAGAGCGAACTCACCTGCGACTGGTGGTTCAAGGTCAATTGTCTGGGCTCCTCGGGCTACTACGCGGAGAGCGCTGAGATTCTGAACAAGCAGCGCGTCCATCGCGTGCGTCCCTCGGTGCCCGTGCAGGGCTTCAATATTGTGGGCGGCGGCCTGAATATCAAGCCCAAGGTGACCCCCGTTGCTGGTCAGGGACGTGCTGGCACACGGTCGGGCAGCAAGTCCGATAGACGCATCGATTCCACCGAGGATCTGCATGCGTCGCTGGAGAGCGTCGACTTTGATGACGTCTCGGGGGAGAAGCAGCGCAAGGTGCTGCCCACCATTGATAACAATAGCCACGAGACGCAGATCACGGCCGAGAGTTCATCCTTTGTCAGCGGCACGGGCAAGCGACGCAACAGCAACGGCAACAACAGCAACAATAATAATAATGGCAACAACATTGCTAATCCCAATCCCAATAGCAGCGATGATGCAACCGTCCTTAAACCCTCTCGCACTCGCAGCAGCAGCTCCTCGCAGCGTGGCGAGTCCAGGGAGCGTGCCCGCAACGGTCAGCGTGGCCAGCAGCGGTACAAGGATCTGGACAGCGAGGAGCAGCAGCACAGCAAGGAGAAGAGCAAGGAGAAGCTCAAGGGGAAACCCGAGTTCTATGAAGCCCACTCGACCCGTCCCGTGCAGCAGACAACGCCCTATTACACGCCCAGCAGCTACTCGACGGTGCGTCGCCTGGAGCCCAGCAAGTCCACGCCCTTCTACACGCCCACCGTGCCCAGTGTGTCCAAGTC